>CM042558.1:17589799-17604799 GCA_023630585.1 Cranoglanis bouderius
GCTGTCTTTAGGACACGGGCGCGCACAGTAACGTCGTATAGAGGATATTATTTGTTGCATATTTAATGAGCTACATTATGAGGGAGGAATGAAGCAAAACAAAAAAAAAAACCCAGTGACACATGATTAACTGTAACCGACTCACTCTCATGCTCAGAAATATCTGTATGTTGCCGATCCGCTGTAATCTTCTGCATATGAATCATCTCATCAACAGTCTTCAGAATTTCTCAATTGTCTTCTAAAGTCATCAGATCTTAAGATGGTCGACGGTGGTTAATAATTACTCCCACGTTATAACGGTACTAAATTTAGCTCTGCTGGATGGAGAGCCCCTCCTCACTGCCAGATTAAACTTTACCACGAGCACCTTAAGATTCCAACAGTCACTATTTAAAGAATAAACCATATCGGCTCGCAGGAGGGGCAACATCAAACACCGGCCCCATGAAATTTAACAGCGTGGCTTGGCATCGCGGGCTAGGTTTCAGATTTTTTTTCCTCCCACATCTTTCCCTTTCACATATTCCTGCTTTTCCTTTCTGTCCCTCATCGTATCCCAGGGCAGAGGGCCGGGGGGGGGGGGATTGTGGGGGGAGAGGAGGCGAATACGGTCTGTCCTTATCTAAGTGAATCACAGTTCAGTTCATAACTGGTGTGATCACAGTTTTAAGAAGGCACGGAGTGTTTGTGTTTTTTTTTTCCCCCCGGCATTATTAACATTTGTACGGGCTGCTGAGGCGAATAAGGACTTCCCGATTACACACACTGACAGTTCTGCAGTCGTACAACCACGTGTTAATCCTGAAAAACAGGATATATATGTATGTATGTATGTATGTATGTTGTTTTTCTTTTAATCAACCTGTGAGGTAAAATATTAGACGCAGTTCAGCACAAACCACCATCACGGCGTCAGGTCAGCAGGTTTTTGTCTAACACTTTTACTTTCCCTTCCCCAGGTTCGTTTGGCGCATGCAAAGCAAACCTAAAGCAGCTGTCGTCAGCTCTGTCGTACGCTCTTCCCAGTCGGTCTAACACAAACACTCTGTCTCCACTGTTTCTCCACAGCAGGTGTTCGGCGTCCTGGCGCCCACCACGAGCACACGGTGCCACGTTCACGCCACAGTGCACACCCACACGCCGCCGTTAAAGACCGCCTTTGTTTCTAATCAGACATGCTGCGTGTTGCCGTTTCATTTTTAATACCCCGGGGCGACTCGTCTGAAACGCTTTAGTTCAGTTCCTCTCTCATTCATCTCATTGTACTTCATTATGTTTATTATAGCGCTTATAATCTTCCTGCGGCATCATTTATTGTACTCGCAATCCCATCGCAACACTTTAAACCGCGTTTCATACATCGTCAGCATCGTCATCCCTGTTAACATACAACATACGACGGATCACAGACTGATTTCAAAAAACAAGAACGCAGAAACACACCATGGTTCTGTGGAAACAGTGGGATGATGTTCAGGCCGAAACGAAACACTAGGCGTGTGACAATCACATTTTTGAGCGCATTATTAATATGTTTATCATGTACTTTTTAAAAAAAAATTAGTCAGTAAAAGTGATGCTGTGTACTCTTTTAAATATATATTTTATCGTTTGAAAACTCTACCAGCGTTTCATCACTGTGATTTGATTTCTTTAATTATTTTATTTCCTTTCGTCTATTTAAAAGACCGAAATCTCCACCTTCTAACATTAGGCATATACACATTTTCAGAATTCCGAAAACTATCATGTCATTTTAAAAAATAAAAAAACAAAAAAAACTGACACGATATACAGTCCCCTCCGAAAGTATTGGAACAGCACGGCCAATTCTGCTGTTTTCGCTGTACGCTGAAGACGCTTGGGTTTGAAATAGAAAGATACGAGACGACGGATCAGAATTTCAGTTTTCGTTTCCTCATATTTACATCTGGATGTGTTAAACAACTAAGAACATAGCACCTTTGGTTTGAACCAACCCATCCCCCGTGACTGACTGGTGTTTCTTGCTGCCCAGGTGAGCCCTGTTAAAGAATTAATAGCTCTGAATGTCTGCTCTTGGTTTGAGTCCTGGGTTTCGCCTGCGTCTGTTGTTAAAAAAGGATAAACCAACACGGAGACCAGAGAGCTGTCTATGGGAGAAAAGGAAGCCGTTTTGAAGCCGGGAAAAGTGGGGAAATCTATCCGAGGCATTGCACAAGCATTCGGCATAGCCGATACGACACTTTGGAACCACCGGTGTACTAACAACCAGATGTGGAGCAGGTCGGCCAAAGAAAACAACAGCGATCGATGGCAAACACTGTGAGAGCTGTGAAGAAAAAAAGTCAGTGACATCACCAACGACCTTGACAGGGCAGAGGTGAAGGTATAAATGATGATACGCTTTCCTGAGACATCAAGGATATTATTTCTGGATGTCGTGCTGCATAACGAAACGTCTTCGAGAGGTCTTGCCCTACCCCCGTGTGCGGTGCTGTATATTTTATTGCGTTTCATTCTATTAATTATACGCCTCTATAAGCTGTTGTTGGTGCACTTAGCCAGCATTTATCACCACCATGATCTGAATTCTTAATCGCTTTACTATCCATTTATTAAAGGTTGGTTTCAAAGTCGCTGCCTTAAAAAAGGTCCAATGTGGCATGACTGCTTAACAATCGAGCTATAAATGTCACACAGCCATACAGCGCAGGAGGTTGTTTATCTTTAACCACGTAGTTATGTTTTAACAGTGTGAGCGCAGACCACCTAAAGTTTTTTTTTCCCCCCCTAATGCAGATCAGCGCAAATTCTCATTTAAAGAGGGGATTGAAAAAAAAAAAAAAAAAAAACCAAACGAGCCACCTGTCCTGTTCTTGTGGACTCGTCGGCCATCATAAAGCCGTGTTTGTGTGTTAAACAGGACACGGCACATTTCCTGGTAACTCCCCTCCTGCTCCAGAGCGATCACGATATGAACTGCCCGACACCTTCTTGTTCTTCTTCTTCTCCCGCCTTAAGCAAACAAAAAAAGAAAACTTCCTTTCTGAGAATGGCCGCTCCTGCACTGTAGGAGGTGAGAAGGATGGAGGGATAAGAGTGTGTGTGTGAGAGAGAGAGACAGCTGCTGGCTTGCTTTTCCACGCACATGCACATACTATAACGTGTCCTTTGGCTGGTTTTTGGAAACGCTACACCTGTTAATTAACATTACTGCTTTACAGCACACAGGTTGTGTAAAACATTACGCTAAGGGATATAGAATACAGATGCAGGCACGACGGCGCGGTTCATGTGACACCGACGTCGTGATTATAAAATCCTTTCTCCGACTTGGTTCGAATTTCAATCCGTTCTTTTTCTGGTGGTGAGGAGATCATTACAGTATTTATACTATGCGTTTGCTGCGATACCTGATACACACTCGTACACATACGCGTAAGGACTGTTATGACAAAAAAAAAAATGTATTTACAGGGTAAAACACGGGTCTCCTTTGTTTGGCCGTGATCGTATTTAAACAAAGGGCACGCATGTGTAACGTTCTCCGCGCTTTAATCTCGAGCTCAAACATGAACCACTGTAACTGATATAAGGTTGCGAATGCAGAGCAGCTGGAGCTGAGAATATTACCAAAGGGTGTGTAAGTGGGTGTATATCTGTGTGTGTGTGTGTGTGTGGCCATGTAGCGTTCCAGGGCGTTCATGCTGACTGTTGCTCAAGCGTGTGTACAGAACCGATCTACGAGAAGCTAATTAAAGCTCCCGATTCGTGTCTCAGTTCACGTAACAATACCACGTAAACACAGAGAAACGAGCTCTGGGTGCAAGACTGCGTCGGAAATTTGCATCGTAGTGATCTGCATGGCCGACTCGAGCCCAGTTCAAGCGGCAGGCCGTTTATCCTCGAACGAAAAAAAAAAAAAGCGACGAGAGCAAAGATTGCATCACAGACGAACCGTGACGTCAACATACAACTGGTGTCTGACTAGAAATATTTCACATCTAAAGAATTCTTGCACTTTTCTCATGAATGAATATCATCTTCCAGACATTCTGTTTAAATGTTTTTATAGGTTGTTAACGGCGTCGTGAAAACGAAAGATTAAATGTCTGAGATCTGCATTTTCTCCAATAGTGCAGATCATTTCTAATAACTCGTACTACTACTACTAATAATAATAATAAGAATAAGAAGAAGATGTATCATTTTCCCCTAAATGTTTTCTAAATCTAGGTCTTAAAAAAAATGATTGTGAAAGATCTACATTTTAACACAGTATATGTTTAGTGTTTAGGAATAAAAAAAAAAAAAAGCTACAATATTTTTCCTAATAATAGTAATAATAATAATAATAATAATTAAATACACCCATCTATCTATAAATATATCTCGAATTCATAAATGATTATGTAGGTACATGTTAGCGTTAATGTACTTTTACTTAATATTAAAAAAAAAAATTATTCATGTGATCAAAAGGATTTGTAGATACACTGTGTGCAAAAGTTTGTGCCCCCTCGTGCTACTGTAACGCACCTACATGTGATCATGTGATCAGGTTCACCTTGAAAACTAACATATGCTCACATTTCTGTTTCTTTTCTCTCTCTCTCTCTCTCTCTCTCTCTCTCTCTCTCTCTCTCTGTCTGCAGTGTCTTTCAATCCACTGTACAGTCTGTTAGACACAACAACCCGGTAATTATTTATCCACATTTGTCACAGACACTACTTTCAAAAAGCAATACAATATTCACACACACACACACACACACACACAAACCTATATACTTCATGCAGAAACTCACCCACTCCAGAAGGCGAATGAATCCCAGCGGCTCTTTTAACGGTCCCAGGTCAAGCTTGAAACCCGACAGCAGCTTCTACATGGAAATAAAACAACATACGACCTGTTTTCAGCAAGCAGGAGACACTTTTAAAATAAGTTCCCGTATGACAGCTATGTCAAATTACGTTAAAACGAGTGGAAAAGTCGGGCCGAATCCCAAACGACTCGCCATTCCATATATAGTGGCTATACATCTGGCGCGGACGCCGATCTTTCACATCCGAAGTAGTGCACCTGTGTAGGGACTAGGGAGCGATTCGGGATGCGGCCTCGCGCTGAGCAACAAGCTGGCTAATCGGTTAGCAACGCTAGTTTCGCGCAACAGAGAAAAGAGAGAATAAATAAATTACCTGAAGAAACTCCATGGTGTGATAGTTCTCCTAAAGGCCGATCGAGCGGACTATATGTTAAATCCAAAACACGGAAGTTGTTATTTTTGGTGGATAAAATGAAGCAAAGTGCTGACAATCCAGGGCGGAGGAGAAAGACAGAGAGAAAGCGCGAGAGAGAGATTTGGTGCGTCGGTTAAACTTGTCAAACTTTCTAACCCGTAGCGGAGCACGTGACCTGATTTCACTCTTAAAGGGACACTCACTTCTCACTTCTCTGCAAATGTGTAACGCTGGAAGGACACTAGAAGTTTGTGCACACCTGACCATCACACCCATATGTGCCTGTTGAGGCCTTGCGCGTTCAAAACAGTGTTACTATGAATGCAAACTTTAATACACTGAAAAAGACACACTATTAGCATCACATAAATATATATGAATAAAATTGGTTTCACTCTGCATTTTTTTTCCTACATTCTTTTGAGTGTCCGTGTAATAAAATAAAATATTAGATGCTATGAGTGTACCTTCTACCATCATTTACACATCTGAATGGCCTTATATGGTCATGGCCATTGTTTCGACTCAGGACAGCTGTCATTTGCTGCTATTGTCAAGCAACTGTTCGACGCCGTATACAACGGCGCTTCGCCTTCACGCGTTCGCTGAGAGGAGGCTAATGGTTGAGAGGCAGGAATTTGACCAATAGTTGCTGCAAGCCTTTTATAATCGACCGATTGGTGTGCGAGAAGGCGGGAATTAGCACAGCATAATGAAACTAAAGCCGAATCCCGGACATTTTCTCAAATTTAGAAATTCCGTCCGGACGCTTTTTTAAGGTCCGAAGAAGAGGACATGTCCGGGAAAAAGAGGACAGTATGGTCACACACGCAAAGACATTTTATACAATTGTCAGTCCGTACAGGATCGCGTAGAACTTTTTTATGCGATTGTTGTGGCCAAAAATGCTAGATTTTCCTTGATTTGTAGTGTCTGTCTGTTTGTTTGTTTGTTTTTTTGCGGAAAACTACTTGAATTGGCGAAATCGCAATCGCACGAAATTGTTTCGCGCGCTCTTTCACAGTGATGTTTGTTGGTAAATGAGACCTTTCAGCTGTACTCATGTTCGACACGCGTGAATTTAAGAGGGCTTTGGCTGAATGCGCGTTGTGATGACGTCACATGACGCGTCTCGGCCAAAATCTGTGGAAAATCTGCGGTAATTTTGAAAAATTGCAAGCGCCGGATATTGCAGAGTTTCCTTGATTCTGTGTTCATTTACGCGATCGCAAAATCGCTAAATCCTGGAGGGACTGAATTGTGTGCTTCCAACTTTGTGGCAACAGTCTGGGGAAAAACCACATATGGGTGTAGGGGTCAGGTGTCCACATACTTTTGGCTATGTAGTGCATTTATTTATTTATTTATTTATTAGGATAGAAATGATGTAACATTTACATTTACATTTATGCCATTTGGGAGACGCCCTTATCCAGATTTAAAAAAAAAAAAAAAAAGAGAGAGAGAAAATAAGACTAGAATATTTTAGAAATTATAGTTAATACATAATATAAGATAATAATTACTGATAAGGTTAAGGTTATTCAGTTATGGTTGTAATAAATAAATATTTCAAATTATATAAGATTTATTTTCTATTCTAAATTTGTAACAGAAGTATGATTTTTTAGCCAATATATATATATATATATATATATATATATATATATATATATATATATATATATATATATATATATATATATATATATATATATACATACATACTTTTAGGTAGGAACTAATATTTTGGGTGCCACGGTTTCTTCCGGACCATTAAACATACGCACTTCCTGCACTGCTGAAACAAGCAAACTCACTCTGCTGCAAGAGGAGGTAAGCTGTTCGTTTAAAAATGAGTAATTATAATGTGTGAAAAGTAACAGACACGTCTTCGTTCACGATATGAGGCGCGACACTAAAGTTATCAGAACATTTAAAAAAGGATTTGTAGGAGTGATAAAATAAGAGTTTCACTGAATAACACTACCGGCGAGCGCTGTGGCTAACTTGAGTTGGGACTTCGCGTTATTTGTTTCCCACTCGTATTCCGGCAGACATGTCTTCTGCCGCTGGAGGATGGATTTGTCTAAATACGGGTGGGAAATTAGTTGTCCGGTCAGTTAGCTGGCTAACAGTGTGTCCATGCTTTTAGCTAATATCTGTCAGGTTGCTTATGGCGAAATAAAGTGTCGGACACCGTCGCTGTGACGTTTCTACTGTTTCTTAAAATAAAAGCGCTGCGATGTGCGGAACTTGGATAACAGTAAGCTATGAATGGAGTGGTGATGATTTAGCTAGCACGAGCTTGAATGGCAACCTGGTGTAGGATTGACGAATCGTTCAACCAATAGCGTTGACGGAAATCTCTTATTCCCGCCTTCGGTAGGAGGCTCAACCAATCAGCTTCGGGATAGGTTTGAGGCCTTCCCACATCCAGGATAGCGACATTTATTCATAAACACTGAATGTATCTGGATTAGTTCAGAATACTTTCTTACATTTGACTGCTATTACTTTTTTTTTCTTTTTTTTCCCCAGACAATTCAGGATGTTCTTGACAAGATCAGAATATGACAGGTAAGGAAAATGATTTAATGTCCTTGATTTAACGGTGCTGAAGCAACTTTCACTTTCAGTTCGGTCTCGTTGAGTCATTAGATGCAGTATAGTCTACTGAGTACATGATTAGGTGATGCTGTGATATCTGTACTACAGTATATACATCATTTTGATAAATATCCAGTGTGTTATTTTATAATTCTGTTTACTGCCTTAGTGTTAATAAAGGTGCTGAATTGCTGCATCAGTACAGGATCAGATCTGACATACAGTACTGTGCAAAAGTCTTAGGCACCCTATTGTTATAGATTTTTTTAATTTTATTTTATGACTTCTACATTATCGAGTCGGTCCAAAAAAACATTTTAGATTCCCAAACATTAGTTCTCCAGTGCAAAATTACATGTTACAGAAAAATGTTTGTACGTCATTAAAGAAAGCAGCGTATTACGTAAGAGACACTTTTCAGACAGAAAAACACAATGAAGGCTGCTGGGTAAAATTTTGCTGCAAAAATAAGAAGCGAGTGCGAAAGTCAAAGTGTCCAGAAGAACTGTGGCCAGTTCTGCGAGATGCTCAATAAAACTTACCAGCTCATTTCCTTATTAAACTGCACTAATTGTACCGGAGACTACTATTTTTAGCAAAGGGTCGTCACACCAAATATCGACTTTGTTTAATTTGTTGCTGCTTAACGTAGAAACGTTTAACTTCATGATTTTTGAAGGCATCTTCACTCTTCGGTGAGTAATCTACACTTGTACATAACTAATGCGAAAGAAGCGTGAAGAGAGTCGCTCGGTTACCAAGCGGATGACAGTACTGGGTATCATCTCGATGTCATGATGTCAGGATTGTATGCAAGACTAAACACTGTGATTATTGTTGTGTTTTTAGATATGATTTCTTTTTTCGTCGTATCGTCCACCCCTTGGATACAAAACGCACTATTTGAGTTAAATCGGTGTCTTAATGGGACTTTTCTCTCCGCAGAGGCGTGAACACTTTCTCTCCAGAAGGAAGACTTTTCCAAGTGGAGTATGCCATCGAAGCTATCAAGGTATTTGATACACTCAAGCGTGTAACGTGTAGCAGAGTGCAAAAGTTTGGATAAAAAAAAAAAAAAAAAAAAAAAGACTGTGTTGGTGTGTAAGGTTTAACAAAAACATAGTTTCTAATGCAGTTCATAGTCATATTCAAAAGAACACTCGTGCAAAATTTGCGCTAAAAGAAATGTCTTTTAGGAATCCAAGCTTTGCCCATGTAACTGCCTCCATCTGTCTTCTGTTGTGATTATTCTTGATTGCCCATGTAAAGGTGTGGCATTCTAATTAGAAAAAAAAAAACTTTCCATCATCGTCCTGTATGTTATTTCTTGTTGCCCGGACGCTCCTCTGACGTTTGTGAACGCGTTTTTGTAGTTGGGCTCGACAGCCATCGGCATTCAGACGTCAGAAGGGGTGTGTCTCGCTGTGGAGAAGAGAATCACCTCGCCCCTGATGGAGCCCAGCAGCATCGAGAAGATCGTAGAGGTCGACGCTCACATCGGTAACGTGGCCTTCGCTCGTCTGCTGAATCCGCAGACGATGATGTTTTTGTTCTGTATAACGTAAACTCTGCTCTGTACGTGGAACACGGCGTAATTAGCCGGGACGTAAAAAGCCTCCGCTTTAGACTGAATGAAAGAATTGCACAAAGCGGAGAGAAATAACCAAAAACAGGAAATAGAAGCAGAATGAGACGAGTTTAAAGAAAATATAGCGCAGCAAATCACACTGATGATAATGATGTTTAAAGGAAATAATTAATTCACAAGAACAGAATATCTCTTATGAGTGAGTTGGAAGAGCAAAATCGGTGAATATGAATATACATGCAGATCTGTTTTTGTTTATCCACAGGTTGCGCTATGAGTGGCTTGATCGCTGATGCTAAAACACTTATCGACAAAGCGAGAGTGGAAACACAGGTCAGTGCACGCCTCTATCACGCCTCTATCACACTTATTCATTCTAAATATTAATATGCGAGTGGTTCTGAGTGCTTTTCTGGTGTTTGTTTGTTTCTTTTTTTGTGCCGACTGCAGAATCACTGGTTCACCTACAACGAGACGATGACGGTGGAGAGCGTGACGCAGGCCGTGTCGAACCTGGCTCTGCAGTTCGGAGAGGAGGACGCAGACCCCGGCGCCATGGTAAAGCACTTCCCAGTCACACTAGGCATGATGGTCAGTGTAAATGAGAGACACGGAGTGTAGATCTTTAAGCCGTGTTACGTAACAACGTGTGTCGAATGACTAAATATAGATAAAGCCTTCATGGAATGTTTATCACTATACTGATAACACAATACTGAGCACCGGCATCAAGTCTTGGATCAGATCTGCTCTAATCCGCAATTTATACAGCGTAGGCATGTAATTAACATTAACACGGGACACGAAATGTCCTAAAGCACGCCGCCATTGAATTAGTAAAGTTTTGGTGGGGCGATATGACAAAAATATCGTATCGTAGATTTTCTAGAGTAGATGATATGAGTCAGAATACATGAACTGCCAGCAAATGAGTAGTACAAAAAACATGAAATTAGCTGTTTCCAAGTTGCATTCGGTTTGTAATGATTTAAATAAATAAATAAATAAAGATATAAAGTAGTTAGAAAAAAAATCTCACTAGTGTTTTGTGACCACAATAAGTTTATCACAGTATCAGTATTATATCTTCATCTTGGCCAGACCTGCTCAGGATATACTCTGACATCAGTGTTATATTTTAAAAAAAACCCATCCCTGTTGAAGCTTGGTATTTTAAGTTTAATGAGGTGAAAACTTCACAGGTTAATTTAAATCTGTTTTATTCTCCGTCCTCAGAGCCGTCCCTTTGGTGTTGCCTTGCTCTTTGGAGGTGTGGATGAAAAGGGACCCCAGCTGTAAGCATCCTCAAGAGCACTTCACACACATTTACAACATGCATTACTAATAATCAACGAGTCCTAGTAAACCGGATCATGAAGCTCCTTGAGTCCAAACTTAAAATGGAACGAAGGAGACATTTTTAAAAAAAAAAATTTAAAAACCTGATGTTTGTCCTCAACGTGTTATTTTGTTTTGCAGGTACCACATGGACCCGTCAGGGACGTTCGTGCAGTGCGATGCCAGGGCGATCGGGTCAGCATCCGAGGGCGCGCAGAGCTCTCTACAGGAAGTCTACCACAAGGTAGGTACACAGTACGCAGTAAATATATCCTGTGTTGCTCCACACAATTTCATGACACAAATGGGTCATCTTTTAAAACCGTTTTAACGCAAAAGGACACAGAAAATGCATCTCCAAATCACAGGTTTATGTCAATGCGCTCGTTCTAATACGTTATCGTTTCTATAGTAACAGCTCATTCACATGAACAGTGGGTGAGCCACAATATAAGACTAATAATAAACTGATTAAAAATGACATGCTGTTTAACAAGGCAACATGTGTGTAATTGTTGAGGGGGTGAAGTTTTCTGTAAGGAGACATTTATTTAACGTTTGTGGAAGGAGTCTCCAGTGTCGGGGCTTTGTAGCAGTCAGAGGTAAAGCTGTGACTATAATTTTTCCGACACGGGAAAGTCTTCAGGACAGAGGAGTTTGAACTTTGTGGTTTCTCAGTAACGTGACAAGCTGAGATGACAAGAACTAACTTGTTTATCAGACATTTTACAATTTAAATGCAATTATAGATCCCTCATGACATTCTTTATTATAATAAAATTTGTAATTGTTGGCACATTGTGTGATATAAGAGGAATAACGCACGTTGTGCCAAAGTCTTCCTTTAGAATTCACTATCAATTTTAATAAATAGATTCTTAGGGCGGGGAAATGGTCCTTGAAGTGTTTGCTGGCTAGTTAAGGGATCGTAGTTTTTAAAATATAGTGTTACTTGGAAGACAGCGTGTTGTAGCGCTCTGCGTAGGACCTTTAAAGATTTTCCTCTGGAGTGTACTCTGTAAATATTTGTACTCATCCAACTTAAATTTTTAAGCACGTCAAAATTAAAAAAATTTAATCCACCTTTGTCTAGGACCTCGTGTAGTGTGCTACAGTATCGCACATTTTGTTTCTAAATCCAACAGCAGGTTATTTTTAGGACCAGAATTTACCCCAGTCACTGTGGAAGTTGGGCTTCGCTCCAAATTATTATTTTTTTTTAGCTCCCACCCCATCCCACCCCGCCCACTTTCCGGTTCTTCATAACTTCTCCCTGTGATCACCAGATTGACCGCTCACGTGACCCTGAAGTATGATAAACATTCACAGCGAGTTCAGGTTTACTGTTTACTTCCAGATAAAAAAAAAAAAAGTTTCCTTACAGGATACTTTCACCCCTCCTCGATTTGTTCTGCCTGGATATCCATTTTGTGTTAGATAGAGCATTGATTGAAAAGAGAGGGGGGGAAAAAGAGAGCAAATATTACATAATGAGTGGCAAGTCAGGCATACATGACTCAGCAATGACGGCATTAACTTTTGAAATGAATGTTTTCTGTTGTTTGTTTGTTTGTTTGTTTATTTATTTATTTTTCTGTTCCAGTCCATGACGTTAAAAGAAGCCATTAAGTCTTCCCTCACCATCCTGAAGCAAGTTATGGAGGAGAAGCTGAACGCTATTAACATTGAGGTAAAAACATGAGACGACACCCATTTTAGTACGAAGGAACTTTTACACTTCATTTGATGATCTTTCTACCGCGAATCTGATCGCTCACAAGGCGTTGATTAATTTTCTATAACGGCAGCTCTGACGGTAGTGATGCTGCAAATCACAGGATTATATTAATGCGGTCATTCTGATATGTTACTGTTTCTCTAGTAACACCTCATTCAATCAAGACTAGTTTTCTGTAAGCGTCAGCAAATTTGTAACAGTCCCTAAGTTCAGGACAGAGGAGTTTACACTTGCCTGTTTTTCAGCAACATAATAAGTTACTAATAACTTCAAGTGCGAGGGGTGGGGGGGGGAAAGAGAGGCTGCTGAGGGAATGTCTGTTTATAGCTGTTATAACATCAGAGTTGCTATCAGAGTTGAATTCCTAGGGCCTGCGGCATCCTACATTTCCTTTTACACGACATGTATTTGGCATTTACTTTTATCCCAAGTGAATTACACGTGAGGCAGAACCCAAGCTTAGAGAACTTAAATGTTAAGGAGGTTCTTTGACGGTCCTGCCAGTGCTGGGAATTGAACTCGCAACCTTCTACTCACTAGGACAGAAAGCATGAATTTGCAGCAGTAGCTCAGAGGTTAGGGTTTTGCTCAAAATAAAACGAGTTAAATAAATAATCTCCATAACGGTGCAGTTTAGCCCGGGCTGAATTCATGTCTAGGAAAACGTTGCACCCTGACGATTGTTGAGTTTATTTTTTCCCCCCCTGTCTTTACTCCATAGCTGGCTACAATAGAGCCCAACAAGACGTTCCACATGTACACAAAAGAGGAACTCGAGGAAGTCATCAAGGACATCTAGAGCAGTTCTGTGCAGGCCTGACTGATGTTCTCTGATGTTCTCTGTGCAGATGGATAACAGCGAACGTAACAGCAGCCTGGCTGATTTTTTTTCAGACCGGAATCCACTCTTTATACTGTTTTTTCTTTCCTTTTCCTCTGTCAATTCAGAATACACGATTATTTCTACTGTTCTGTTCATGCCACAGAACACCAGTACTTGCAGTGGAGTGAAAACAGGAAGGGGGCGGGGGGTATGTTTTTTGTTACAAATCAATGCGCTAATAAAAATTGTAGTCAAGAAGAATTGAGTGTTGTGTGAATGATGTACCGAATGTCATGTATTTATCCACGTCTATCCCAGTCTTTGTATAAGGAGTACTGCACTTCGATAACGGTCGTATGATGAGTTCGTCCTTGTTAACAGGAAGGAGGAGGAGTCTGGTGGCGTAGCAGCCAATGAACACCACCATTGGCTTGGTTAACCCAATTCGTAGTGCATTGCAGTACAACTGACATGAGGTTTAAAGCCGATTTTAGACTGTGATTTCAGCGGTCTCACATGATTGTTACTTGTCACACTGTACAAGATCCCAATACACTCTTCACCGAATTCTATAACAGACTGTGATGACGTGTCTTCTACATGCCAGATTATATCGAACGGTATATCGAACAATAGTCCTGTGATTAGAGAAAATGTACTACATTCAGATCGTCATCAGTCAGTGTGATCGGGGCTCATACAGAAAACGTTCGTGCTTTATGATTGACGTGACCCTGTTTGTAATTTCAAAGTAGTTTTGTGTCGTCGTCATCATCAGTCCCTTCAGGATTTCACGATTTTGTCATTACAGAAATTAAACGCAAAAGCAATATTCGCAGGAGTTCAAAATTACAGCGGATTTTCCGCAGATTTGGGCCAGGACGCGTCGTGTGACGTCATCACAAGGCGCATTCGGCCAAAGCGCTCTTTGATTCACGTGCGTCGAGCATGAGTACAGCTAAAAGGTCTCATTTACCAACAAACGTCACTGTGAAAGACCGCGCAGAACTATTTCGTGCGATTGCGATTTCTTCAATTCGAGTACTTTGAAAATTCTGCAAATTGCATCGTAAATGTTGAAAAAGCCACAGCAAAATCCAGCATTTTTGGTCGCGACAGTCACAGAATAAACCCCTCTGAAATCCTGTACGGACCGTCCTATACCGATCTCCTATTGGTGGATTTTTAGTCGATCATCGTAGCAGTGCCCACAATCTTTAAATTTTACTCGTACATTTCTTACACTGCCAGAACTTTGTCATCGGCTGTCTTTGGTCGCGGTGGCACTAAATCGGATGCTAAACATGTCACGTTATGCGGTCTCGGACCTTCGTTCCCAGCTCACGACCAAAAAATTATTTTATGATTTTTGTATGCAGCAAACTCTGGGAAAAGATTGTACAGTGTATAGCTGGCATGATATCTTTTGGATGACTGATTCTAACATGTGCGTTTAAACAGCACTAAATTCACATTTATTTTAAAAGGCTGTTTTTTGGGGGTTTTTTTTTAGTACTTGTGTGTAAAATTGTATTAAATTTGGTGGCATCACAAAACAAGTGAAAACGCTTGTGGACCAATCATGTGTGATATGCAGTAATGATATGATTATTTTAGGAAGACGAGGTAACCGGAAACTTCTTTTAAAACACGTAACCTGTGTCCGGTTATAAACAA
>CM042558.1:17617299-17737299 GCA_023630585.1 Cranoglanis bouderius
GAGCGACAGTGCGTGAGCGACAGTGCGTGAGCGACAGTGCGTGAGCGACAGTGCGTGAGCGACAGTGCGAAATAAGGACAGTCTTACAAGAAGAGAACACTAAAATGTTTGCAGTTTGGTGGGGGTGGGTGTTTGGGTGGGTGAAGAGAGGTTTCTGTTCTGTGTCTGTCTGTGTGTCTGTCTGTGTGTCGTGTCTCTGGTCTTTCCTTGAGGAGCCTTTCTTTATAATCTTTTCTTTGCTGTCTCATTGGTGGATTGTATGGGTATAGAATGGTGATTGTTTCTGTCATTGGTCAAATATTTTGACAGTTGGACTCTGTGTCAGCCTTTCCTTAGAGCTTGTTGATGACTGGCTGCTACTTCATGAATATGCAAATATCCACTGGAGTTGGCCTTTATAATTTAGCTCAATTAATCCAAGATAACTGTTTCTGGGTGTGTCCCCCCCCCCCCCCCCCCACCATATAATGTGTTACTGGTTGTAGACCATGTGTGGTATATTTGTACTCACTTTGAGTGGGGAATTTTGTTTTTCTTTTTTCTTCTCTCTGCTGTACAGTTATATGACTCTTGGGCTGTTCTCAGTTAGTCTTCTGCTAATTTTTTTTTCTTGATTAATTTAAACTCTTCTATTCTCTCTCTCTCTCTCTCTCTCTCTCTCTCTCTCTCTCTCTCTCTCGCGCACACTCTCTGAGGGTTTTTATATTGTTATGTTTGGTTCCTGCAGTGTGGAGAAGGTGAGACAGGCGGTGTCATTCACAGCACGTAAAACAGAATGTTCTGGAAAAATAGCGCTGGCAGTAGATTTGATGCAGGTGCTGTGAACACGCCGCGTGCACGTGCTGTAGGAGTAACAGGCCGGGTCTGGGCGGGTCGCAGGAGACGGGGAGGTAAAAACCGCTCTGCGTTTGTGAAACATGGAAACTTTTGTTCACACTTGGATGGAGCGAACGCAGCCTCGGCTTTCCACTGCCTTCTCCAAACATGCACTGATTTTTATTTATTTATTTATTTGCCTTTTATGGCAGCGAGTTCATCCATTTAAATGCAAACCTGAATATTCTGTATGTGTGTGTGTAACGATGGAGAGTTTTAGAGGTTGTGTGTCCTTGGGGAACAATCTGGAATTGCAGAAATGCTGTGGAGGCTTTTTGCCTTGGAGACAGTTGGACTAACGGGGCCATGTGGCCTGTAAAGGGCAGATGTGTTTGTGTGTGTGTGTGTGTGTGTGTGTGTGGGGAGAGGTTTTTTGTGGTGTCCTAATTTGTACTATGTGTCTTAAACCTCCATTCCATTCATTTTTACTCTCTCGTACTCAGTCTCTCTCTCTATCTCTCTTCTGTGTCCATCCATCCATTTATCTATCTGTTTTTCCTTGTCTTTTTCCATTGGTTGTTCAGTCTGTCTTTCTGCCTTTCTCTCAATCTGTTTATCTATTAGTCTTTCTGTCTGCCTATTTGTCTGCCCATCCGTCTGTCTGTCTGTTCATCTATTTATCTGTCTTGCCCTCTGTGTCTCTGTCTGCCTATTTATCTGTCTTGCTGTCCCTCTCTGTTTATTGCTCTATCTGTCTTTCAATCTGTTTGTTGGTCTATCACTGTCTATTTGTCTGTCTACCTGTTCATCTGTCTTGCCCTCTTTCTGTATACCTGCTAGATTGTTTGTCTTTCTGTCTGTCTCTCTCCAACTCTTTATCAACCTGTCTGCCTTCCTGTCTGTCCATCAGTCTGTTTAAATAGACATCTATTAATCTGCTTTTCTTTCAGTTGGTCTGTCTGTCAGTTCACCAGTCTCTCTCACCCTCTCTCTGTCTATCTGCTTATCGATCTATTGGTCTGTCCATCTCTTCCTTTCTCTCAATCCATTTATCTATTGGTCTGTCTCTCTGTTCATCAGTCTGTCGGTTTATCTGCCTTTCTCTCCATCTATTTTCTCAGTTCATGCCTGTCTGTTTGTCTTTATCTGCTTATCTCTCCGTCTCTGGATGTTAATGTTTTTTACTCTTCTGTTCTCAGTATGTCAGGCAGACAAAAATGTGGCACACACACACGCACAAAAAAAAAGACATTCCAATGGTGAACCCAGTGGTGAAAAGAAGGAGGGGGTTATGCTCTTCCTCAGTTTCTCTCTCTCTCTCACTCACACACTCACACACTCACTCTCAGGCCCCCCTGCTGTATTTCAGCGTCTGGCTTTTGGGGATGAAGCACAGCAGTTGTGATTAAAAGTTCAGTTAACTTGTGTCTCGCTATGATTTGTGTGAAATAAATCAACAAACAAGTTTTTACAGTCACCGTGGCTGTTACCATGGTAACTCCACGGTTAACCCTCACCTGACGCACCATGAACGGTAATTCAAAGTGTGCTGAAGTGTAATCTGTTACTATAATGCTTTTGTCCCTGTGTCTCTTGCAGTCTGTCTTTAATGACGTGTCCGGCTCGGTGTCTCTGGCCTGGGTGGGAGATGGAACGGGGGTGAGTGTTTATGTACCTCTACCAGCTCAAACCATTCACCTGTGATTTCTACAGCGTTATTCTGCCTACAAAACACTGACCGTGCCTTGAAGAACACTGCCGAGCAATTTACATCAGAATGCAATGTATTGTTGATGTGTTTTTACCATTAAAACCCTGAACACAATACCTCAGGAGTGCAATATCTATTTCGTATTCAGATCAGATATTGTAGACTAAAGGATGTGGAATTAAATCATTTAAAGCACAGTGTTGATTATTCTTATAATCTTAACATTTAACATGCCAGAGCTTTCACTTAAATCATAACCTTCAGTTCTTGTCTAAAGGATTGTTCATGTGTTCCCTGTTCAGCCTCGTAGTCCTCATAGCCTGGGGGTTTTTATGATTTCGAGTTTATTTTGTTACGAGGACGAGCACCTGCTCGTGAAGCGAAAGGGAAATTGTTAGTGAAGCGGAGAGTTAGACGTGACCCGAGTGCCGGGCACGCTGAGACGATCACATCTGCGTTAGGAAAGTAAGACGAGTGCAGGACGTTCATCTCGCCATACCCTAACCCTTAAAGCTGTTCTTCCTCTCGAGCTGCGAGAGACCCGCTGTCCCCCCCCCCGAGCTTGTTTGTGTTTGGCTTCATGCTCTGAGTCTGTGGTATGCGACCCTTCCGAATCGCAAAACCCAGGGTGAATCGAATTTCAAATTTTTACCCTTGGGCCACGTTTTCCGAAAAAGACATTCGGCACCAAACGCGACTCCGTATCGGAGAGACGAACGGATGTCGTTCTTTAGTCAGCAGAAGATCCAGCTATGAAAGTAAGGAATGTTTATGAAGGACCTGTGAGGGTTTTTTTTTTTTTTTTTTAGTGCGAGGAATTGACTGATTCCTTCTGTCTTGTTTTATTATGGGACAGATTCAAAAAGAGTGTTTTAGTGTAGTATATAAAATAGCCATTTGACCAATGTCGGTCCAAGTAGAAAGAGTGCATGTTGGAGTTCAGCGAAATGAAAAACAAGTCTTAAAATTGTAAGAATTCTAAAACAATTTTCTAAAAGCCAGCATCCTGTGCTGTCTGTTTGTTCGACTGAGGGGGAAAAAATATCTCTAATAAATGCTTCAATGCACAGCTAACGCCAGACTGCACTCACCATCTGACCTTCTCCAGAACTGGCTCTCTCTCTCTCTCTTCTCACTCTTTCTCACACACACACACAAATCTGGGCTTGGAGTCACACAGATTTGAGACTAATGACCTCATACCCACAGGTTGGCAGACTCGGGAGGGGAGGAGGGGGGGTGTAGGAGGGATTTTTGGATCAAGCTCTTGTATACCCATAACGGCTAGAATCTAGATGGCCAAAAAGGCCAGTCACTTATTTTAAATATTAAAATAATAATAATATTGAAATGAAATAAAAATGAATGTTTTTAACGTTATCGTTGCCCTAATTGGTTTTGTAAAAGTAAAAAAAAAATTATATGTGGCAAAAAAACAATACAAAAAAAACAATAACACTGCAGTCAAATAAAAAATTCACTGGCAGGTTTTGTCAAATATTTTGAATGATAAAGTATAAGAAAACAATATAAATTGTAGTAATTAAATTCTGATTGTTATAAATTTACAAATAAACGCCCTATTGTGCTATTGTGGTGTGTACTTGTGATTGGTCAGTCCCTCCAGGATTTCGCGATTTTTGTGATCACAAAAATCAACGCAAACGCAAGGAGCTTGCAATTTTAAAAAAAGTTACAGCAGATTTTCTGCAGGTTTGGGCCAAGTGACGTCATGTAACGTCATCAAAACGCGCACTCGGCCAAAGCCCTCTTAGGTTCACGTGCGTCGAACATGAGTACAGCTAAGAGGTCTCATTTACCAACTAACATCACTGCGAAAGACCATGCAAATCAATTTCATGCAATTCAAGTAGGTTTCCCACAAAAAAGGGCAAAAAATTCCAAGTTGCATCACAAAGTTTGAAAAAAGGGGAAAAAAAGCTACATTTTTGGCTACAACAGTCACAAAAAAAACCACACTGATTGGTTAAGGTTAGGATGAGGGGTGGTGTTATTATTCATTCCTTTTTTTTTTTTTTTTTTTTTTTAATATGGTTTTGTTTTTCAACAAAATCCAGCACATTATTTGGTGTTACTGTGTTTACAGTTGCTGTGTGTTCCTGTGTGCAGGTGCTGCTGGTCCTCACTACGTATCAGATTCCGTCCTTGTTCCGCTTTAGCGACCCCAAACTCTACAGGAGGTAAGTGTGTGTGTCTAATAATCAAATGATTCAAGGATCTTTTCATTAGCATCGCTCACTTAATAATAACCCTGTGTCCCAGTGAAGACCATGGGAAGTCCTTCCAGGACATCACGTATCTCCTGAACAACACCTTCATCATGACGCACTTCGGCATCGCCATCAGCCCGGACAACTCCGGAAAGGTGAGGCTGAGACTCCTCGTGACCTCGGATGATCGTAATGTTTTCTTTGCTTGTTCTCCTGTTCACCCAATAAGAGAAAAAGCATGTGTGGAAGTGTCATGCTGTTTATTTTGTTTTGTTTTGTTTTTTTCTCCCCAGGTGATCCTCACAGGCTACATTTCTGAGGAACGAGGCTCGAGAATTTTACGCTCGCTGGATTTCGGGAGGAGTTTCACCCCCTCCGACCTGCCCTTCCAAGTGCTGATGCAGATCACCTACAACCCGAAGAACAGCAGCGTACTCGCCGTTATTAGCACAGTGGTGAGCTTGGGGGAATTATATAGTCATTGCAGTGTAATGTAAACTGGAGTCTCCAGCATGAGTGGCTAAACGGTCACTTATTTTATTTTTAACATTACCGTTAAATGTGGACACACACCGAGCTTGTGTGAGAGTTTACACTCGTGCTCTTTCTTCCTACTGCAGTATGAGCTGTGGCTCTCTGAGGACTTTGGGCTCCACTGGAAGAGGATTCACTATACAGTGTGTCTGGTGAAATGGTAACACACACACACACACGTGTATAAAGTAAGACAATTAGTATAAATGTAAATCCCATTCCTACATGAGTTTGATTTTGTTCTGCTGATCAGTGTGCAGCTCAACTGTAAATCCACTCCGTCTCAAAGCTGTTTTTAAAGTGAGCTTCCTTTACGTTCTATTAGTAGTTTTCGACCTAAAAGTTCGGTATGACTGCAAGTCGTTATTACAAGTGGGAGCTCCAGAAACAACTCTGATGACGGAGGGAAAAGATGGTTTCAGTGGTCAGTAGTTTTACCACAGCGAGGAATGTTGGGAAGATAATAAAATGGTTCAGGCTAATGTTGGATGTACACTTGAATGCAAAGACTTTATAAGATAGCACATGTAAGCATTGTGTCAGGGCCTGCATGTGAAAGCCGCAATAATGTAGATTCCTTGACAAGTGAACAACAACAAAAAAAATAAAACGCACACCCGCCATTAACACTGCGGAAATGGACACATTAACCAGGCAGTGTTCAGTGTCCTGAGTCTGAAAGGGTTGATGGAATTTCTTGACGCTCTGTGTGTGTGTGTGTGTGTGTGTGTGTGTGTGTGTGTGTGTGTGTGTGTGTGTGTGTGTGTATGTGTGTGTGTGTGTGTGTGTGTGTGTGTGTGTGTGTGTGTGTGTGTGTGTGTGTGTGTGTGTGTGTGTGTGTGTGTGTGTGTATGTGTGTGTGTGTGTGTTTTAGGGGGACTGCTGACACTCTGTTTTTCACCACAAACCGAAATGGTTCCTGTAGTGAGTCTTGTTCTCATTTTGCCAAGAAAAATGTCAAATGTGTCTGTCTTAATACACAACTGCTTATTGTTTGTCCCTGTTATAAAGTGTGTGTTGTACTGTAAGTTGAAAGGGGTATGCTGGAGTTGAGGAAGACCACAGATTTTGGCAGGAGCTTCAAGACTATAGGGAACAGGATTTACTCGTTTGGCCTGGGTGGTCGCTTTCTCTTCGCTTCCGTCATGTCTACCACGGTACGCTCGTATACCTGGGTGTGGGTGTCTTGGTGTGTCTGTGTAGTTGGGCGTGTCTGTCTGTGTACTTTATTAAACCATAATACCTGTGTAATTACAGCAAAAGATGACAATTTTGAGAATGTGAAGACGTCTCTCTCTGTGTGCAGAGTTCGATCCGCATGATTCATGTGTCTATAGATCAGGGTGAGGTTTGGAACATGGCTCAGCTGCCCCACGTGGGACATGAACAGTTTTACTCCATACTGTCTACCAATGATGACATGGTTTTCATGCACGTGGATGAACCTGGAGGTCAGTTTTGTGTGTATGTATGCACACGTGCATGTATGTGTGGTCCTCAACCTAGTAAGATTAAACAGTGTCTTTCTTATTCATCTCCCATTTTTATGACAATATTACACTATGCACCATGTATTGTATGACATAAGATGAAAAATAGTACACGAATGCGCTTCCATCTGAAACCTGCATTGTATCCTGACCTGGGTAGTGTGTTGGCTGCACCTAAAGTTTAAATTTGATTGTCAGTAATTAGAGGTTGTCGATTGTGTATCTCTTGCTCCTCTCGTCCTCTCCAGACTCTGGGATGGGCACGATCTATGTGTCTGATTACCTAGGCATCGTCTTCTCCAAGTCCCTCGAGCGCCATCTTTACACGTCCACGGGTGGCGAGACTGACTTCACTGTCGTCAGCTCACTCAGGGGCGTCTACATGACCAGTGTGCTGGCTCACAGTATGTACACACACACACACACACACACACACACACACACACACACACACATATATATATATCCAGTCTAGAATAAACTTTTCACCCCCACCTAGGACAAAAGAACATAACATTTAATGAATGTAGTATTCGCTTATTGGACGTTGATTATTACTTTTAGTTTAAAAATGGCCAATGATGTTTGTTTTAAATTATTATGAAATGCCCCATTTAGCTAATATGTTAAAACGCTTTATCTACACTCACTGTCTGTTTTGAATCAGACGTGCTGGTTTATCTGCTGTGTGCTCTTCCAAAATGCTCTGCAACAGGAGTTTGTGTGTATTGTAAACTGGTGTGTTGGTCTGTGCAGGTGGTTCTGTTCGGACAGTGATAACGTTCAATCAGGGAGGAAATTGGGCTCCTCTGAAGAAACCCTGGAACGCAGAGTGTGACTCCACTGCAAAGGATCGGAACACGGTGAGAGTCCTTTTAAGCACGCACGCACACACACACACACACACGCGTATACAGTGGGTATAGAAAAGGATGACCCCCTTTAAAATCACATTTTGTTGCTTAGCAGCCTCAAATGAAGACTGACACGGTTTTTGTTTTATCCAGCTGTATTTACTCAGTGCATCTTATAACATCCAAGTGAAAGATAGAACACCAACATATCAGAAAAAGAAAATATAATACAAGTTGCACTGAGTAAATACAGCTGGATAAAACAAAAACCGTGTCAGTCTTCATTTCAGGCTGAAAAGCAACAAAATGTGATTATTTTAAAGTGGGGTGATTCTTTTCTATACCCCACTGTATACAGACACTGCAGATTTATTTTAGAGGAATATATTCGAGTAGGTGGTTCACGTTAGGTCAGTTTAGGCTTGCACCAACAGCAGGAACAAGGTGCATGAAGGTTAAAGAGTCCATTTAGCATATTTTGCGTGAGCTAAGTAGGTTTAAGAGAGGTTAAAAGGGCTGTTTAGGGAGAATATACACTGCCAGTCACATATTTAACATGTTAAGATTTTAAAAAAAAATAAAATAAAAAGTTACAGTTGACTTTACATTACTGGCAATTCAATATTTCTATTTCTGTTATATTTAGTTTTATTTTGTCTATATATAAAACCAAGAGTGGATGCACAGTTCAAGTACACTTAAAACATTGTAAATTTGTTCTTGAGAACTGAAGCCATGCCTCCTGCCTCACTGGTCCTGTGTGTACTAAAAAGGAAAAACATTGAGTTTTAAATAATATCATCATAGCATCATGCACAAACCTTGACTCTTTACAAGGATAGAATAGTGCACATGCGTTCTGTCTGTGTCCAGCGTTGGTACTGTGTTGCTTTGTTTATAGCAACCGCTTGATCTTTCAGAGACCTTGTGGCAAATGCCACCGGCAGTTCACGTGTCTCAAAACCTGTGCCTCTAGGGACACTGTTTGTCTGTGTGATCATTAACACCTTATTTGTTTTATTTACACACCACCGTGTCCCTTATTTGAACTTGATCAGGGTTGTGAATGGCACGCTTGTTATTTATACAGCAGTCAGAGCTGGTTAGTCTGTGATATTGCATGAAGGTAATGGTAAACTGTGTGGGATGTACTGTGTGTGTGTGTTGCTATAGTGCAGTCTGCATATTCACGCCTCCTACAGCACATCGGTGAGGCTCGCCGTGCCGATGCTACCGCTGACCGAACCCAGCGCTGTTGGTCTCATCCTTGCTCATGGTACACACACACACACTTGCAGATTTCTATCTGCGAACCACCTACTGTATATTCTGGACTATGAAAATCTTTATCCATGTTGCTTTGTTGTACAATTGCAATATTGTTCCACACATTTTTATTTATGGCATAGAAATGCGTTCATAGAAGAACAGAGAAACATTTTCTCTTGCAGTGTTAGAACCCTTTTTTCCAGGCATCTCATGAAATTTAAGGCTGCAATCTAAAAGTAATAGTTTTTTTTTTTTTTTTTTCCCTCCCCCATGCGTCACCCCTCACAAACTTCTATTTGACTTGGCAGCAAAAAAATGACACATTTATGCAAAACGTTTTCCTTTCAGTAAACCTAGAGATCTTCCCTGCGTCCCAATAGTATCTGAGATGAGAGTTAGTATGTCCCAAATCGTACTATGTTTAAATGAGTATCCCGAAGGTACCAGGATGGTCTACGATTTCCGGTAGATTTTCAAAGTGTGGATCCGTGGACACGTTTTCAGCCAAGTCAAATAGAAATTTGAGCTACAGCTACAGCGTCCTCATCCGTTACATGACGTGTTGGTATGTCTTTTTACTACATGCTTTAAAGTATGTACTTTTTCTTTACAAAAAGAGTACATACTTTTAGTACATAGCATAAGTAGGTGAACTGGGATGCAGGGCTTGAGATGGTATAGATCTTCGCTCTAGCTCTTAAATAGACTTTGGATGAACCTTTCCTCCTCAGGCAGCGTGGGGAACGCCGTGTCCACCTTGTCTCCTGACGTTTACGTGTCTGGTGACGGCGGGTACACGTGGGTGCGAGCGCTCAAAGGACCGCACCATTACGCCATCCTGGACTCGGGAGGACTGCTGGTGGCCGTGGAACACAATCCCATTCAGCCCATCTCGCAGATCAAGTGAGTCCTGATGCTTACACTCGGTACAAAAACAATCCCTAAAAAGACAAAAACACTTACATAATGTAGAATTTTTTTTTTTTTTTTTCAGTTGTCTATGGCAAAAAAAAAGTTGACAAAGATGATTTTTGGAATAAACTATGCAGAAGGACTGCATCACACCTCGTTCTTTAACTTTATTTTATTTTTTTATTTATTTTTTAAAATATTTGTTGTTTCATTTCACTTTATGGGCATTTTCTTTTTAAAAAAAATATCTTTTGAAATTGATGACTGTCAAAAAAAGTTTGCATCCTTATTATTAAACAATGAAAAAGACATGAACATTTACCCTTCACATTTACCCTCAATCATAAAATGTATGAATATGCAAATTTTAAACCCCACATACCCCGCCCCTTTCTTCTGCTTCTACCCACCCGTTTCATTTCATGGGCTGTATTTGCATACTGGACTGAAACATGATTGGCTCTTGTAGTTTATGATGCAATAACATTTGCCTGTCATGTGTTCAACGCTGACTCAGACTTTCTTTTGAGAGGTTTTCATTTTGCCCAGTCTGTGCATTTAAATTAATTCTCCTGAAAGGGATATACCAATAAAAGTAGATGTTTTATTAAATTTAAAGAAGCCCAAAGCACAGAAGGACAGACGCATGAGGCAGAGACTCAAAGTTACTAAGCGTTATTTATCTGTGACGGTGGCAGCTGTGTTAAAGTCGCTCAGCAGTGTGTCGCAGCCGGAGACGATACGGTTTGCTCGGACTAACAGAAGCTCTTTGTTCGCAGTTTGTAGAGCTCTGGTTCAAAGGAAGCAGTGATGTTAATTCACATTCTCAGCTCTGGTAGACTCCTGCCTCCTCAGTACACACTGTGAGGAAAATAAGGCAGAACACATTTAGTTGCTTCTCACTGATCAGAAAATATCAGTTTCTCTTTGCTCAAATATTCAGCACTAACTCAGAAGACAGTTTTGTGGTGATCTGGGTTTTATTTTCTAATTGCTGGGGATGGTTATGGCACAAACAGAAGAGTTATTCATTTTCTATTATTATTATTACTACTGTTAGTTTTTTTTTTGTACACATTTTTCATTTTCATCATCCTTAATTTATTTGACTGAAACTGAGTTAAATGGGCTAAAATGAGTCAATATTACATGATTAGAAATGGACTGCATAGTAATAAACATTTTTGTTAAAATACTAAAATGCAGATTTATTTTTTTATTTTTTTAAACTGGACATTAACATTAATTAAGTGTATATCAGTGTTGAAAGTAGTATATGTATTCTGGCCCATGACTGCACTGGTTGGCTGAAAATTGAAGCTAGACCTTGTGCTCTTTGTGCTTTCTTTTTACCAATACATTTTTTTTTTAAATTGTTTTCTTTTGCCATTTTATTTTCTTGCCACCATCTCCATTTGACTTCTAAACTGCATTTCTGATTTTATTTGAACTGAACTGAAGTCTTACCCTATTCTTGTTCATCTTTTTTTTTTTTTTTTTTTTTTCCTTCCGTCTTTTTCACCATCAGGTTCTCCACAGACGAGGGGCAGTGTTGGCACGTATATAACTTCACAAACACGCCACTGTACTTCACGGGTTTGGCCACAGAGCCCGGAGCTCGGTCCATGACCCTCAGCCTGTGGGGTTTCAGACAGCCGGTGTTCAGCCAACACTTATTGTCCATCACTATAGACTTGCACAAGCTGTTCTCCAGAGACTGTGAGTGTGTGTGTGTGTGTGTGAGAGAGAGAGACCGGCTTAGGTTGTCATTGCAGGACTGTAGAACACCGCTCCATATATGTGTAAATACATGCATATTGCCACGTACATATGCGACTAAACTATAAGAACTGTTGAAACTATAAAAGAACGTGTCGTATTGTGAATGAATGTTACACAACCGTGCACATACAGTATTAAGTGCTCTTATAATATCTCCAGACATAAAGGAGTCCAGTAGTGTCATTCTCCCTGCAGGGGAATTTTGACTTGTGTGCTTTACTAAATATTTCTCAAATATTTAGAGGCTGTGATTAATCTAGCAAACACATTGCTTTGCAGTCTAGTGTGTCTGTGTTTATAGTACTTCTGAATACTTTAAATTCCTCAATCATCCTTCTCTCTCTCTCTCTCTCTCTCTCTCTCTCTCTCTCTCTCTCTCTCTCGCTTGCTTGCTGTCTGTCTCCCTCTGCAGGCGGGGAGGAGGATTACGTGCAGTGGCTTGCTCACTCCGATAACACCGGCAACCCGAACGATGGTTGTCTACTGGGATATAAAGAAACATATTTACGGCTACGCAAAGACTCAGCGTGCCGCAACAGGAGGGATTTTGTCGTCACCAAGCAGCCCACGCCGTGTCCCTGCACTCTGGAAGACTTCCAGTGGTGAGATTTGGTGCTGAAGTTTAGAAACGCTTTGTGTGGTTGGTTTGAAAAGTCATAAACATTTTTAAACATAAACTTACGTAAAAGGTAACTTTGAAAAATCACTCGGGTCTGTACAATTTAGAGAATCGTGATAGTAAATAAATGGGCTGATGAAATGGGTAATAAATAAACAAATGATACTGGTAAAAAGGAACCACTACTGAGGAAAGGCATGAGAGAAACGGTTGAGTCTGGTCTGTATAATACCTCTCCTCTTCCCCCCCCTCCCTCTCTCTTTCTCTCAATCCCGCAGTGATTTTGGCTACTACCGTGCCGTGAACAGCTCCGTGTGTGTGGAACAGCCGGAGCTGAAGGGCCACTTGCTCGAGTTCTGCCTGCATGGCCGTAAAGAGCGGCTCCAAACCAGCGGGTACTACATTGTCTCATTCATTATTATTTTTATTATATCAGAAAACACTTGTGTGTGAGTAAAGTGTTTGAACGTTAAATGTTCTGCGTATGAGAGATTCTCATGTTACTGAAGCATCAGTACCTCAACAGTCATTTATTAGTGTTATGTGCTATATCCCGATGTCTTTCCGATGGCATAATGATGACGAGTGAAACTATTACATGTACTTCAAGGCAGATTGGATTCATGGAAATGAATTCAATTTTTTTTTTTTTTTTTTTAGGGTTTCAAGTAATGCTCGAATGAGTTCATGCCATGTTTCCTCCAAAATACCAAACAGAAAAGTTGTAACCCTTTTATTCAAACCAAAAACCACTAAACATTTCTGTCCTTTGTCCTTTTGTCTAATTTGTACTTTGATTGGACGTGTGCTCATTCTGTCTACTCTGAATTTCTCCTCCAAAGCTGCTTTGGGGGGGAAATGATGGAGTAAATAATCCACCTGTCACAACTGTCACCGATAGGCTGCGTAAAATCTACAGTCTGGGCAAGAAAGAAATCAGCCCCAGCCTCACTTTTTCACACAGTTGTGTGGGTTTTGTCCCCCCCCCCCCCCCCCATGGTCGTTGTTTTTGCTCATGCTTTGCACTGTGCGGTACAGTTACAGGAAGATCCCAGGAGACCGGTGTGAGGGAGGCATGCAGCCGGAGAGGAAACTGATCGACCTGAGCAAGAAGTGTGTCAGCAACCTGCTTAGTCCGGAGCTTCTGGTGAGAGATCCGTACTTTTAAGGCTAATTAGTGTTTACTGGAGTTTGGACACGAATTAGAGCCAGATGTCTAGGTGAGCTTATCTGAAGCATGTTTATCAGTCAGAGTCTCAGTCAGGAAGCTTGGCTCCTGTAGTGTCCGTCGTCATCCTCGTTCTGCTCGTCTGTGCCGTGGCTGGGGTCCTACTCGTCAAGAAGTATGTGTGTGGAGGAAGGTAAGATCTGATTGAAATATATAAAGTGAGTGGAATTGAGTTGTATTGTCATCAGTTTGATATTGACGGACGTGTGCGTGTGTGCACGCATTAGGTTCCTGGTGCACCGTTATTCAGAGATGCAGAGGCATGTGGAGGCTGATGCCATTGAAGGTGTGGACGATGTGGACACCACAGAGGAAAACAAGACACATTACAACGAGGACTCGGATGAGGTATCACCACCAACACGATTTTTGGGCTGTTTATGTTGAGACAGTATTACATTTTTAACATAATTATTCTGAAAACATGTTTTTGTATTTCTGTAGGACCTTCTGGCTGGAAATTGAGGTGGGAAATTCTCAGGTAGTGTCCTAAAGCTTACTGGTGAGCAAACTGGATGCCTTGCAGTACCCTCTTCACGTGTGTGTGTGTGTGTGTGATCAGTAATGCTTGATTATTTACGTATCTTCGTTCCCTGATTGGTGACAGGTAAACGTTAAACCCTGTGTGGGGATAACGACAGCCTGGACCAGTTTACTGAAGGATGAAGAGATGAAAGCTTAGACTTTTTCAAATTAATTGGTTCCAGCCACTGGACAGGAGGCAGTTGGCGGATTTTTGTGGTTATGGTTTTATTTTTGGACGCCTCTTTATTTTCCTCTTTTTGTGTTTCTTCTTCGGCAGACGACTTCACTGGTTGTAGTTTTGACAGTTGTTTGCTAGCGAGTCTGATTTTTGAGAAATTTTAATTCCTTTAAGACTTAAGGACTGGATTTTTAGACACGGACAATCTCCAGTAATGGTGTCCTTTAGGCTGATGAGTGGAATGGATGGCTTTTTTTTTTTTTTTTTTTTTTTTTTTTTAAATTATGATGTAGGGTTTCACTTTAATGCATACATTAATAATAACATGAGATCACAGAGCTTGCTTAAAGGAATACTCCAGCATAGTTCAACCTAACGTGTGATTACAACAAATAAAATAAATAAAACATTTCAGAATGTTTCCCTGTGCTGAGAAAAGAACTAAAAGCTTCAGCTTAAAGGTGTAAAGATTAAATAAAAATAAAGAACGTAGTTCTGGTTGCATTACATTTTCCTGTGTCCATGTGGTATCAGACTCACGGACCCAACACTGATCGTTTTCTAATTCTCCTTTCTCATAAAGGACTGAATGATTCCTGATTAAACTTTTCTTGACGCACCAGCAACTGCCCTTAGACTTCCATTTATAAGTGAGTTTGGCATAAATAAGCTTTCTGTTTCTTTCTCAGTGCCGGGGAAAAAGAGATTCAGTGGAAAAACCCTGAATTATTTCTTTAAATGCAAACTGTTCTAGGGAGTGAGACAAAAAAAAACAGCTCTGCTGTATGTGATATAAGCTTGTGAGGACCTTAGACTTGGGATTGACACACCAGTGCCATTTTTATGCGTGTTTTTTTTTTTTTGTTTTTTTGTTTTTTCTTTTTTTTTTCTTTTTTTTTTCTTTATATATATATATAAGAATTCAGCCTGAGTAATTAAAGCAGTATTACAAAGCAATAACAGTTCACTAAGCTAAAGTTCAAGGAGTGTGTTTGTACAGGCTAGACAACAAGCTAAATGGATATGCTGTGCAACAATAGCCATTTGCATTGCTTCTAGCTCTTTCCCTGTTACTTCCTTGGATGAAGGTACTTTCACACCTGCAATGTGGGTTTTTATTGATTACCCACTAAGCTCATTTTATTATAAAATAAGCTAAGAGTTTCTAAGCAGATCTAAAGCTCCTGATGGCATAAGATGGTTTTTTTTTTTTTTTTTTTGGTATGACTTTGTAGTAAGTAATAAGTGATTTACACTAAGCAAAATGAATAATAAGGGAGTTTGAGAGCTTATGTTTTTACTACACAGAGGTATAATTACTTTTCATAGCAATAATTAATGTAATGACTATTTGTCTAATCTTAACTACGGCTATGTATGTATGAAGTATGTATGATGTGTAAACCCTGAGAGTATTGTGCAACAATGCTATGTATGTAAGTAAATTGCTCGATAAAGGGCCACGTATTTCAGATTTTATGCCAGTCGGGAAATAAAACCCACGAGGCCAGTCAGTCTAAGAGTGCAATCGATTTGAGTGCACAGATTTGTCAGGAGGGCATCTGCCCAAATAAGATGTGAATACGGTATGTTTTATGGTACTGCTTTTTAAAAATACACGTCTCAGGGGCCCCTGGTTTTCACCTTCAGCTTCAAAATGTGAGGAGAAAAACCTTGAGTGAGTTTCGGGGTTTGATTGCTGGACGGATTTGTCGTTATTTTTATGCTACTGGGGTAATTCAGAGAATTTACAGCATCTGTCTTTGAATGTAAGGAGAATAAACACGACGTTGTAATTCCAGTGCTGTAAATAAGATGTACAGATAAGCTACTGTTCATAACTACATTTCATATGTTTGACGTCTCAATCCAAGTCTCTGAAACCCAACAAAAATGTAAAGCCTTGATTGAGAACATTTTGTTGTCCTTATTTGTTTGTTGTTTTTCTTTTTCCCCAATCAGAATAAAGAATTTTAAAACACCTATACCATTGTGGGTTTTTTTGTTTGTTTGTTTTGTGTGTGAGCATAGAGCACTTAGGGATATTTAACAAACCAAAGACAAATTAGAGTTTAAGGTATAACCTCGTGTGTGTGTGTGTGTGTGTGTGTGAGAGAGAGAGAGAGAGAGAGAGGTCCCACCCACACGACGCTGTACTGACTCCCCCCCCGGACTAGGCGCCATTTTGCTGCGCTGTATTCCTGTGCGCGAGAGAGTTGTGATTGGGTTCCGCGCGCCGCCATTGGAGCCAATCAGCGGTGATAATAGCGGGAAGACGGTGAGTGCGCGCGGCGCTGAGAGGGGATGGGACTCGGTAACAGATGGCGATTGGTGTGCGTCCGACCAACCAAAAGACTAAAATCATTATAAACAGGAATTTAACGGGCACGATCCGTGTGCGTATTAACCCGGACGGTGTAATTTTCACAGATGAATTTGACCGGGTTAGCCGAGAAGCTAACCGCCATAAAGAGGCCTAGCTAGCTTAGCTAACCTAACCATAGGTGTGCTCTTTGTGTTGTTAGCTAAATAAATAAATAAATAAATGGATAGCGACTATTTTTCAAACCAGACGTTAAAACATGTTACTTTCGTGTGGATGAAAGTTATTAATCCTGGCATGTTCTTGCAAAATCATATAAAATGTATTTATTTGCCTAAGTAACGTTAAACTAGCGTTTTAACTATAACTTCGCTATAACCTTATATTGCATTTACTAAGCCAGCGGACATGGCCGTATCCTAAATGCGTACTATTCGACTTTATAGGGCACTATGTAGAACGTCGTCGCTTGCCATACATTTGTAGAGTGCGTATGAAGGGAGTGTGGAGCAGTTTGGGATTCGACCCATCACTCAACACTGAAAACGAGCCAATTGCAAGCTTTTCTAAGCGGTAAACGTGAAAATAAGGAGGGTTTAAAAAAATTATCATGTATTTAAGGTGGGATATGCCATTTATTAAACTTATTCATGTAGGGTAGCGCATTAATAGCAACACTACGAGGCTTGTAAGCAGGATAGAAATTCCTGAATAAATATTCTTCATGTCATGAAAAGTTTATTTATATCCATGTTCTGGCTCCATGTTCTGCTTGAACTAAAATGTCCAGGCCTGATAAATTCAGTGTTTGAGACCAAACAGAAAGTCTTAATGGTGCGCCATTAAACTTTCCCAGATGCAGCTTGAATGCAAATTATAGCAATAATGATTATTATTGAAGTGACTGCTTTCATAATACGAGTCCCTTTATATCAGATCTCTTGTAAAACCACATATGTCTGATGTAATATCAGGGCCACCTAGCATGTGCCCTGATTTACACCCCATTCAGCACAGTGAAGTATTTGGAGAAAAGCCTAGAGAAAGCCCAGGGTATTTTAACGAGAGACCGAATGACTTCACTTTATGGTTATGTAGGAGATAGGAAGTACGACGTCGTTTCCGACACGTGGCTGGTCGAGCTAAGCTGTAGTAGACGGAAACTGATCGGAAAAACAGATCACTCCTCTATCTGCTTGATAGCTCATCAGTTAGCCTTGGCATTGTGTGCTTTATTCAGGCTTCATTTCCAGCAGGACCTCTGTCCACGTGTTCGCAACTTTTCGACAAAGCTGTGAAGATTATTACCGGGTCATAGACAAAGTAGATAGAAATATGTGCAGGTTGCCTTCACCCTGTTCCTTCTACCCGTCGATCCAATCTTGAAGACTGCATTCTACTAAATCATTTGTATTCAATCTGCAGGGCACTCGGAGAATTTTATCTGCATTCCATATACATGGGCGGTTTGGCTGCAAACAGTGTTGTGTAACAGTCAACGGGGGACAAGGTGGGGGACACCCTGGACGGGGTGCCAAAATATCGCAGGGCATAATCTCACACACATTCACACACTACTGACAATTTGGAAACGCCAATCACCCTACAATGCGTGTCTTTGGACTGGGGGAGGACAAACCCGAAGCATGGGAAGAACGTACAGTGAGGGGAAAAAGTATTTGATCCCCTGCTGATTTTGTTCGTTTGCCCACTGACAAAGAAATTATCTTAATGATAATTTTTAACATTTTTTTTTTTTTTAATTAATGATTTTAACGGTAGGTGTATTTTAACAGTGAGAGACAGAATAACAACAAAAAAATCCAGAAAAACGCATTTCGAAAAAGTTATAAATTGATTTGCATTTTAATGAGGGAAATAAGTATTTGACCCCTTCGACTTAGTACTTGGTGGCAAAACCCTTGTTGGCAATCACAGAGGTCAGACGTTTCTTGTAGTTGGCCACCAGGTTTGCACACATCTCAGGAGGGATTTTGTCCCACTCCTCTTTGCAGATCCTCTCCAAGTCATTAAGGTCATTTTCAATGCCCTGGCTGAGGGAAGGAGGTTCTCACCCAAGATCTGACGGTACATGGCCCCGTCCATCGTCCCTTTGATGCGGTGCAGTTGTCCTGTCCCCTTAGCAGAAAAACACCCCCGAAGCATAATGTTCCCACCTCCATGTTTGACGGTGGGGATGGTGTTATGACTTGGGGTCATAGGCAGCATTCCTCCTCCTCCAAACACGGTGAGTTGAGTTGATGCCAGAGAGATCTGACCACACCTGACCACAACACTTTCACCCAGTTCTCCTCTGAATCATTCAGGCAAACTTCAGACGGGCCTGTACATGTGCTTTCTTGAGCAGGGGGACCTTGCGGGCGCCGCAGGATTTCGGTCCTTCACGGCGTAGTGTGTTACCAATTGTTTTCTTGGTGACTATGGTCCCAGCTTCCTTGAGATCATTAACAAGATCCTCCCGTGTAGTTCTGGGCTGATTCCTCACCGTTCTCATGATCATTGAAACTCCACGAGGTGAGATCTTGCATGGAGCCCCAGACCGAGGGAGACTGACAGTTTCTTCCATTTGCGAATAATCGCACCAACTGTTGTCACCTTCTCACCAAGCTGCTTGGCGATGGTCTTGTAGCCCTTTCCAGCCTTGTGTAGGTCTACAATCTTGTCCCTGACATCCTTGGACAGCTCTTTGGTCTTGGCCATGGTGGAGAGTTTGGAATCTGATTGATTGATTGCTTCTGTGGACAGGTGTCTTTTATACAGGTAACAAACTGAGATTAGGAGCACTCCCTTTAAGAGAGGACTCATTACCTGTGTAAAAGACACCTGGGAGCCAGAAATCTTGCTGATTGATAGGGGATCAAATACTTATTTCCCTCATTAAAATGCAAATCGATTTATAACTTTTTTGAAATGTGTTTTTCTGAATTTTTTTGTTGTTATTCTGTCTCTCACTGTTAAAATACACCTACCATTAAAATTATAGACTGATCATTTCTTTGTCAGTGGGCAAACGTACAAAATCAGCAGGGGATCAAATACTATTTTCCCCCACTGTACAAACACACAGGGCGGAGGCGGGATTCGAGCCCCCAGCGTACTAACTACTAAGCCACCGTGCCCCTCTAAGTGCTTGAGTAGAACATGGATTTATGTCAGCTCTTGTGCACTGCCAAAATACCACTAAACTAAATCCTTATCTCCATACTCACACCTCTTTGCTCTGTTTTTGTTCCCACAGTGTAGTGTTGAACTTCTGAATAGACTCTGAGCATGGAGCAGTTCACTGAGACGACGAGCGGCGGAGAGCAGATCGTGGTGCAGACGTCCGGTGGAGCGGTGCAGCAGCAGGTACGAGATCCACCTCTGATTGGATGGGAGTGGGTGTGGTACTACTGATGACCAGTTGCTGCAGGCCACTGTGTGTTTGTGTGTGAGTGAGAGAGAGAGAGAGAGAGTGGTGTTTATAACCGTATGGCTGCGTTCTCTGTGGTCCAGAGCACAGTGACTGCAGTGCAGCTGCAGGCCGACGGCCAGGTGGATGCGGGTGCGGCCCAGCAGGTGCAGACCCTCCAGGTAGTGGTATTCTCTCTCCGGTTCATCAGCTGTCTGCATGTCCGCACCTACAATAAACTTCCCCAAAACTGCACAGAGATGATCATCCATACGTTAAATCCGTGCAGTCCACAAACGGAGCGAGACGGCGTGTGCAGCCGCGCCTCGTTCGTTCATTTCATGTGTTTATTTAACTATTCAGTACATTAATGATAACAAATCTGGTGTGTGAATATGCCATCGTTAAAACAGTGATGTTACTCTGCATGATTATAATATTACATTATAACGATGCACAAATATAATTTCTCCAGTGTTCTCCAGCGCATGCGTTCGCTGTTGAGTGTATGAATGCGTGTGAGTGTGTTCAGTGTTGTACCCGGTGTTTGTTTTGCAGAACCCTGTGTATGTTCTGCATGATGTCATCTTGATCTGAACGTGGGAGCACTGAGAGAGCCGTGGCACCAAAAAAAAAAAAAACCCTCATTGCTCTTGCTCTTCTCTTCTAAGGTTCAAGGGCAGCCTTTAATGGTGCAGGTCAGCGGGGGTCAGCTCATCACCCCTTCCGGGCAGCCCATAATGGTACAGGCCATGCCGGGAGGACAGGCGCAGACGATCATGCAGCTACCGGTGACGGGCTCGCAGGGTCTTCAGCAGGTCAGCCAGAGCGTGTGTTTATTATCAAAGAGATAATAATAATAATAATAATAATAATAATAATAATAATAATAATAATAATGTGACTTGATTCAGACTGTGTGTGGTATAAATTATCAAATAAAGAATTTAAATAGCGGACACCGACTGTTAGTCCCAGCATCCTGAGTAATAATTGAAAATTGAGGGTTTTTTTTTTTTTTGTCGTGCGTCACTGATAGATCCAGCTTGTGCAGCCGGGACAGATTCAGCTCTCAGGAGGTCAAACGCTGCAGGTACAAACTGCACAGGGACAGACTCAGCAGATCATCATCCAGCAGCCGCAGACCGCAGTGACTGCAGGACAGAACCAGGTCTCAACACACACACACAGAGTGCAATAGTTTACCATAATGTACTATAAAGACTACATAACATACTGTATAACACTAGATTAATATTGTACTATATTTATAGTATGCAACACACAGGCTCCTGAGTAAATGTGAGTGTGTGTGTGTGTGTGTGTGTGTGTCAGCCTCAGCAGATCACAGTGCAGGGTCAGCAGGCTCAGACGGCGGAGGGTCAGACCATCCTGTACCAGCCGGTCAACGCTGATGGAACCATCCTCCAGCAGGGTAACGCAACAAAACCACACGCTAGTGATACTCTAGTGCAAAACTGTGATGTTACAGAAAGTGTGTTAGCTCTGAGGGAGTCTTCAGCCTCTCTCTTTCCTGTGTGCTTGTTCTCTTCAGGCATGATCACTATTCCAGCTGCCAGTTTAGCAGGAGGTCAGATCATCCAGACGGGTTCAAACACGAGTGGCACCGGGGGTCAGGGCACCGTGACCGTCGCCGTTCCTGTCACAGGAAACGTGGTCAACGCTGGAGGAATGGTCATGGTGGGTCACTCATGGGCTGAGGTTTACCAAGAGTCATCGAGTGCGTCTCAATCAGCTCCCTAGGTGGCGACTCATTATACGGTTTACACGAGTTGGGGCACTGGTAAGGACCCTGGCTCATTACGCATTGGGACACTGACGACTCAATTTCCGGCGACATGACTACGTACTCGTGTTGTAAAACGTCACCACTGGCTGGCATTTATGAACAACAAGCAGGACCAATATCTTTCTGACATTATATATCGTATGAATTTGTTAGCTTAATCACACGTGTTTCTGTCATGGTACTTCAAGCAGGATCGTAGGCAAGCTAGTGGGTTTTTCGTTAGACTCAAACAAATCGTATATTAGAACGTCACATAAAATAAAAAATTGTTAACGTAAGTAATCATTTGAGAGCTACGACAGTGGTAACGAGCTACTTACATTTGTAGACGAAGGTGGCTGAGAGTTCTTCCGCCATTTTTTTCGAGCTGAGAGGCTTCAGAAAATATGATGTCATTTCCAGTAAGGGAACGTAGTGAGCATCGATGCTCCCTGGTTTTTGCGGTGCATTGTGGGATTTTTTTTTAGGGAGCACTGGAAGGATTTTGTGATTGACCCAGCCCTTAAAATGGCCGACTCCCTGATCGGTGCCCGGACTACTGAACTAGGGAGCTGATTGAGACGCACCCATAACTACCTGTAATGTGCTTTCATAAATAATTTGCCGATTCGTTAAATCTGAAAATGGACTGTGTGTAAAATGTGGCACCACATTTGTGTATTTATCAGATGGTCCAAAGCGGCAGCTCTGTCCCGACCATGCAGCGGATCCCTCTCCCCGGAGCAGAGATGCTAGAGGAGGAGCCGCTCTACGTCAACGCTAAGCAGTACCACCGCATCCTGAAGAGACGCCAGGCCCGTGCCAAGCTGGAGGCCGAGGGCAAGATCCCCAAAGAGAGGAGGGTGAGTTAAACACGCTTAAAGGAAATAATGGATTTAATTTCTGCGAGAAATGTTTATATGTTAGAAACGAGGTTCCAGCCTTTAGAGATGTGGTGTGTATTTTTTTTTTCTTTTTAAGAGTGTGTTAAACCTGTAAAAATCATATCATTTAAATAAAAACATAATACAAATGTGACTCTCAACATTGCCTGATTAATTTATTTCTGTTTCTGATTATTGTTTTTTTTATTCTGGATGTTAGCTCCGCCCCTTTTTCTTAAACAACAACCCATCTGTAAGGTGGCAGCAGTTTTGGAACACATCCTAAGCCTGTGCTGAGTTAGTGATGGCGTGTGTGTTAACCTGATTTGTTCTTATTATCCTAGAAATACCTGCATGAGTCTCGTCATCGGCACGCCATGGCACGGAAGCGTGGTGACGGCGGACGCTTCTTTTCGGTAAAGGAGACGGAGGAGCTGGGCATGCAGGTGAGCGGGAGGCTCCCGATCAATCCCAGCACTGATTGGACTGCCATCTCAGCCCTGCCCCTGGGATAACTATTGCGGGCTTTTAAGCAATACATGCTCACCTTTGCTAGCCAAAGAGACTGCATGTGTGTATGTGTGTGTGTGTACGTGTCCTTGTGTGTGTGTGTTAATGCTTTCAGGCTTTTTCACATGCATGCATCTTTTATTATTGCTGAGAATGTGTGGCTCGATGCTGGTACTATAGAACAATACAAATTGCCCTAAAACTCTACAGCAGCCATGTAATATTTCAAGTGGGACGTTTGTTAATAACTGCTTTTATGCATTTGGTTGGATCTGAGCAGTGACCGGATGATGAATTGTTTTGCATGATTAACTTAATAACAGTGTAATAAACACATAGTAAATATTTCCAGCGCTTTATCCTTATAGTCACTGTTTCAGAGCCAAACCCAGACTCGTCCGCCTGTACGGACTGCACTGTACACAGTGGTTTTGTGTGTGTAATGTCTTAAAACGCAGCCGTGGTCTGTGAACACAGCGAACACATCTTAAGTACATCCTTGCGCTGCCCGAGTACTTATATTTAAAGCTCTGTCGCTGATAGAAAGTAGAAATTACACTGGATTTGAATCTGGCTTCACTTGATCTCAGTGAAGTCGGTATTATAATATAGTCCTTCCCTATAATCTCTTATTATTCCAAGATGATTCCCAGCGTCATCGAGCTTCAGGACTCATTTGCAGGATTTTGCTTTTCTCTGTAAAGTGTTACTTTCATCTGTGCCGTCTGCATGCCTTGCCTGTATCTGTATCTGTATCCGTATCTCTGCTGCTTTCAGAGTTCTATATCATTGCTTAATTGTTTGTCATAAGTTATTTACATGTTTAAAAGTTTTTTTTAGAAAAGAATGCATGCAGAACCGAGCTTGTGTTGTAACCTGTTGTATAAACAAGCTGTTTTGTCATGTTCATAGTCCTGCTGTTTTCTTGTACCGTTTTCTTCTGTTACTTTTTATTTTTTTAATTTGCAAATAAACACTAATATTTTGAGTTTTCTTTTTTTTCTTGTTTTTAATATCCATATCCAAACGGTTATCCAATTTTTTCTAACTTCACTATAACAGATATGTAAAAATATTTTTGTGTCAAATATTTTGGACATTTTGAGATGTCGTGACTTTAAAGTGATATTAGATGATATTTGAATGCGAGTGTGATATTTTAACACTCAGTGTAATATGTGTATATGTATAATAAAATAGGTAAATTGTCACAGTGTAATTGATTGCCTTTGCCTTCATCTCTCCTCCTCTTCCTCTCTCTGTTCGGCAGGTGGAGTCGGAGCAGGCCCCGGTCGGAGAGGAAGCTCAAATGATCAGCGTTTCGTAACCCTTCGTAACGCTTCATACGGTGTTCAAAAGATCACAGCCGGTGCTTTGTACAGATTTCTACACTGGTTCTGTTACAGTCTGGTGCTTAATGAGTGAGAATGCTGAGCTAGGATCATTTTTTTTTTTTTTTTTTTTTTTTTTGCCTCTAACCTTGTAAATAATGCTACTATAAAGGCACGGAGAGCGGATCTCAGATCGGTGCCCTGCAGAACTGACAGCTTCTGTATGAACGCTTGGAAACACTCGAAGAGACGGATCCTGTGCATTTCTTATCGCCTTGCACGACGTGTAAGAGTGACTCGCGAGGTCGCTCCTGTGTGCTGTGTTTTATATGGGATCTGATTGGCTTCTAAGCATGAGTTTTAATATCTTTGTTTTGAATGTTAACGTCGTAGTGAGATCAAGTCGGATCGAAGAAGCCCGTTTAAATACGTCCGACATGTCCATTGAGTTGTATTTCCTCGTACAAATTGTGAAAAGTTCAAATATTTTTCCGACTATGCACTTCCACACTGATCTCCAGAACGTACCAAATACTTCAAAGTCTCCAAGGCCACATCTTGTGTGAACTTTACAGCACAAATATCCATTTGATAAATAAAAAGCTGTTGTTTTTGGAAATGCGAGCATTTGTGAATGCATATGGATGTGTTTAGCAGTGGTGGGTGACTCTTATAGATCAGATCATTTGTACACAGTAAACTCCGGAACTATTGGCACCCTTCAGGAGAAGTTGTTCTGTAAGAATTCATTTCCCTCATAGCTTCCTTCTTGATTTTGATACTTCTCTTTTTCTTTTAGCACCTACATAGTTTTGTGGAAATCATTGCTTGTTTGACTGTGAGAGCTCCATTTTATTATTTTTTCCCACGAGATTAACAAAATAATGTGGCATGTTTTATCTGTTCCTGAAGCAAACATAATTTCTGTTGTAAATTGTTGCATACACTAACACGGAATTTACCTCCGGACTCTGAACCGACTGTTCGACTTTTGTTTTGTTGCTTTTTAAAGAAATAGAACAAAAATCTCCAAGGGTGTGGCTATGTCTAATTTCAAATCTGACTCGTGTGTTTCTTTGCCAGGGCAACTACACAACATCCCAGAGGATCTGTGATTAAATATAGATGCCTGATAGTCATTTCCAAATGCCACGCATGTAGACCATACCCCTGACACACGGAGAGAGAGAGAGAGAGAGAGAGAGATGGTCTAAATCAGATCACGTTCTCCATACCACTGACTGAACAGCAGGTTTTGAAAGGTGGGTTTTATTGACTAGGGTTTTATATGACAAAAATTGTTTTAAAAAAGTGTCTACAATCTCTTGCACCGACTACCCTCTGCCCACCACTAGAGGGTGCCATTCATAAGAGCCGGATGTGTTATACACGATCACGGTCATACTGTTCAGCAGTCTGGAGAACACTGCGTCCCTAAAACGAGCCTTGGTATTGATATTCCTTTTTGTTCTCGTGTTCAAGCCTCACTCGTTGTCAGAGTGTCAAAACTGGCCTCGGATCAGCAGAAAAATGGAGGCATCCACCAACGACCACCCACTGAACCAGCTCTCCCGGCTCAATAGCCACACATTAGCATAAAAATGGTGTGCCACGAATAATCAGGCCTGGAAGAGTGCAATATAATTTGAATTTTTTTTTTTTTTTTTTTCCAAACAAGAGGTGCTTCATGTATTCAGTTCAATAGCTGGGATAAAATTCAGCACGTCGCCCAATTTGAATTGAAGACAAGAGAGACGGATTGATAAGCCTTGGCTTTCTTTTTATAACATCATACAGATTTAAGGTAAAAAAAACAAAAAAACAACAACAACAAAGGATTAAAAATGATAGCCCGAGTTTATATTGCGTTACAAAAATACCTGTTTGTTACACAATTGTAATGTAACCCGAGGTGGTAAAAGTACCCAAGTACACAGGAGATCATACAAATGTAATTACCTTAAAGACCTGCAATCATAAGCTAAAACTTATTATTATTATTATTATTTTGCTTAGGCTTCAGTCTGTTTCACTATGGCACTTGGCTATCCAACAACCTCATCGAGGTTGATCACTCTGTAAGAAAAATCACTTAGTTTTTAGACATCTTTGGACAGATTGACTTATGGCTGGGCGATATATCGATATAATATTGATATCGTGATAGATGATTACACGATACAATTTTCCGAGATATCGTTGGTATGGTGATACATTTTTTTTTTTTTTTTACATTTTTAATCATTAGAAATTAAATGGCACTGAACGGATGCAGTTGATTTGACGTGATTTAAAAAAAAAAATCTTAATCTTCTTTGTCTTTGTAGGCATTAAGGAAAAGTGTCGTTGAACTCAGTTTAACGGTTATTTTGTTTATTTTACTACTGTTTTGAAGCAGTTTGTTAGCTAAATCATATATCGTGATGCGCATCGTGTATCGTAGAAATGTCCTCAAGTATCGTGATATGATATTTTTGTCATATCGCCCAGCCCTAGATTGACTGTTTTTACCACCATGTGAGCTGAACTGCAGGAAGATATCCTAGGCAGGATTGGAAAGTAAATAAAAATGTTTACATGAAATACAATTACGGATTCTTAGGCCTGAGGCGTTTTCCTCCATCTGTTGGCTACCGGCAATTATGGTGAGGAACAGGATTGACCAACAGGAATCAAGCGTTGTTACAAGTTAAGATGTAATTTCCATCATATTATTAGCGTGTTTTAAAATCGTTTCCTGTCTCGTTTATGTATAATTACACAGATATTAAAGACTGTAATGTAAAGTGGGACGAAAATAACTTGTGCTTAAAGTTTTCAGGGTGTTCAAATGGTCTCACCACCACCATAATGCAGTATACTGTATAGTCAGTAGGTACAGGATGATCATGACATCATCTTGTCCTGATCCTAATTGGACATTTTCTTCCCTAACAAAACTCTGACACCAGTCCTACCTGGTCATTCCTTGTAAAAAAAAAAATAAAAAAATTCAAAAAAAGAAGAAGAATCCAAGCGAATTCATAGAGTCCTGTCACTACCACTCTACATCTGGTGACCGTGTCTCTGCTCTGAAAGCTCCTTTTAAGATAAAAATGGTCCAGGAGAGAGTTTTTTTATTCGCTCGTGAGTCGAACGCTGATGCTCGTGCAGGACTTGGAGACGCTGTGGTAGACAGGGAGGATGAAGATGTCCAGTAGGCTGCTCCATAGCGTCTCCAGCCAGCTGGTGTTCACGAAGATTACCTTTACGCACGGAGTGAGAAGCCTGAAGGACAAGAGAGGGAAGCTCAAGTCATTCCAAGATTGCAGCATCTCTATCCAAACTCTATGAACGCAATTGTCCTTTTAAAAGGAAGCGTTTAATTCGCACCGTTCTCTTCCCGCTTCGACATTTTACCTGCTCAGCAGTGTGAACGGTGAAGTGAATTGAAGATGCCACAAGTTCAATTCCCCTCTACAAAGCTATAAATTATTTAAACACCAGGATGCTGATATTAAATGAAATAAACTGCTCATACCAGATGTGAAGGCAGGTGAGGGACGCGAAGAGAACTCCGGCGATGATGGAGAATGGGATGGCGAGCACCGCGGTGATGATGCGATAGAACCAAACCCGGGACACCTCGAAGAGCGCGTTGCTCCAGAGCCACACCCGGTCTCCGGTGCGCACTGAGAGCGGCTCGGCTATCACGTCCTCGAAACTCACCTGAACACACATGCGGCTTACACATCAGACCTGATATTTTAACACTGCCTGACCTTTCATAGCTGTGTAATCGTGTGCTGTAAATAGAGAACGAAACACCATGTCATTCTGTTATAGGAAAATAATCATCAGGGCGGTCTGATGAAGTGGAGTTACTGCTACCCTCCTGAAGTTTATTATTTACCTATAACAGCATGTCCCCAAGTGTTTTATTCCTCTTCTACAGCAATTTGCCAAAGATCTTTGCTTAGACATTTTTATTTTAGTAATTAAAGAACAACACGTCATACTTTTTAAAAATCATTTGTAGTTACGTTTAATGTTGTGGAACAACCACAAAACAAGTTAGTTCCTGTTCTCACTTATGTTATAGTAGCCATCAACAGTCTTTCCCTCACCAGCCGCTTTTCTCTCTCTCTCTCTCTCTCTCTCTCTCTCTCTCTCTCTCTCTCTCTCTCTCTCTCTCTCGAAGTTAATAAGACACAGATTGCAGCTTGAGGGTTTTGTCGAGTTGTTACTTCATCATGTCACACTGATGGTTATAAATCAAACAAAATCATATCAGTAGCGGCCATCTTGTAACCGCAATCACTGCGAAGTTTGATGCTAAATGATGATCATATGTTGAACTTTTCAACTACATTAGTACTTTCAATGAGCCAAGTGTGTCACGTGTCTCAATCAGAGTCTGCACTGAAACTCCTTCAGCTGATTAGTGGAGTATTTGCATATGAACAACACACGCTGTGATCACATCACTTACAGTGAGCACGAATTAGGGGTTTTTGGAGAATACTTACTTCAATGGCTAATGATGTGGAGCGTATTTCAACAGTTTGAACTTGAGACAAAACAGCGCAGGTTGATAAAAATGTACATGTATAATGTATGTGTCTGCTTTGCTTTTCATTGCTCATATATATATATATATATATATATATATATATATATATATATATATATATATATATATATATATATATACACACACACATACTGTATGGAGTTGTATATGAGGGGTTTTCTATTCTAATGGCGGATTAAATTATGATAGTCTGCGTATGAAATGCGCCATACAAGTAAAAATCTAAACAATTCTTATAGGAAAACAATTAACGACAGGGTGGCGTGATGAAGCGGAGTTAATGATACCATCTGGAAGTTGATTATTTTACAATAACAGCACATCCCAAATGTTTTATTCCTCTTTTATACCACAGACGCTTGCCAACGCTAACATTTTTTCATTTATTAAAGAATGCCACGCGTTTTATCCGTTTATAGTTACATTTAATGTTACGGAACGTCCATGAAATTAGTTAGTTCCTGTTATCACTTATGTCGTAGCAGCCGTAAACAGTCGTTCCATCGCCAGCTCCTTTGTCTTTTGTTCCTCTTTCCTGAAAACTTGAAGTTACAGCTTTACCTCTGCCTGTTACTGACACCGGAGACTCCTTCCATAAATAGTAAATAAATGTCTTCTTACAGAAAACCTCACCATATAAACGGTTACGTGTGTTAAATTTGTTTAGTGATAATAAAGTGTTAGCATTGGGTGCATTAATGTAACAATAATCAACACCTTCTGACCAATCAGAATCATCAGAGCTGTGGTATAAATGGCTTTAGTGATGTAACATGAAGATATAACCTGTACGGGTTTAGCCAGAGAACTCTTAAATGTACTTAGATATATTTTTACACAACTTTGTCATTTATTTTAAGAACTTTCTCGGTTTACGGTATTGTAAAAGCCTTGATTTATTTGTAAAAGCCAGGATTTCCCGATCACACAGTAGAAGATGAGTCTCCATCAGTGTAATGCTATAACTGCGCTCATGATCTGAACGCTTGCGCTGCTTTTATCCTCCATCTGTCTCAGAGCAGCAGCTGTTAGCATTTATTTCAAGACGAAGTCTCTCTTTACACTTTATCTAAGGAGCAAAGAGGAAACACAGACCTCTCAAGAGAAACATGTTTGTTTAGTGCAGTGGACAACTTCAACTACAGCTACAACTTCTCGACGTTAGTGCTACAGTGCACTGTATTGCGTGCTCAAAATATACTTCCGAGCCCAGTTTGTTCTGGAGTTACAGTCTCAAAGAGTGCAAATGGTGATTCATGCCGACTCTGTAGCATTTAATTCAGATGTTTTGCTCTGCTTTTGCAGGAGATATTGATGCAGCGATGGTCCAGAGCAAAAGAATCACAATATAAAATGAAGTCAGGTCAAAATAAGCCAGATACGTTTGGAGCGTACGACGTCCTTGAGTTCGGTTACTGGCGATGGATTATTGCTAAAGTAGGTGTGGCATTGCTTTTTTTTTTGGCATGCGATGAAGAAAATTGCATGCTAAAAGGTGTCGCAGTTTACCCGGTCACCCTATGAACCATTTTCTGCTAAGAATTTCCTCATCATGTCAAGAACCTGAGGAATTCTGAGTACATGGAGTTTCTCTCAAATATTTGGTCCATTTCCAAGACTAAGCGCATAATTTGTCCACCAGATTTAATCCCAAATTTACTTTTGGACTGTGTCACTGTTTCACTGTGTCTCAGCTGGGACGTACTTGATCACTAACGCGACCCTGTGATCCAGTAATTCGTTCAATTACCTTGAGGCATTCGTTCATCTGTCGTGGATCTCTCTCATTGATCAAAGGCCTTGTGTCACTCTGCGTCGAGACCATATCCTCCTCTTCCTCCTCCTCTTCTTCTTCCTCCATGACCGTCTCCAGCTGCGTCTTCCACGGCTGCTGTCCCTCGCTGTCCTCGCTGTCTCCGTCGTCCCCGAGGTCGATCTCTGTATCTACAGGGGCCGTAGTCCGCATCATGGTGTCGGTCATGAACACAAAAAAACTCCTTAACACAGTAAAACTCTGAGCAGTGTGTTGGCTGTGTCGCTGCAGTGCCGGGGTTGAGGGACGGATATATTAGGAAAGTGACCGTGCTCGTACAAGAATTCCCCGTGGGAAGATCTGTACCCCCTGCTAGATGAGCTATAAATACTGCAGGATGGGCCGTCACTTTTTCAACGCTCCTCTTGTAAGGAGAAGCACATGGAGGGTCAGACTCAGGCTCCTCGCAATGAAAGTAATATTTTGCATGACTTGATGGATAGATAGAAACTTAAAGGGGCAGTATGTGATGTTTATAGCCAACTGTTGCCGTCTGACAAAACACTCACCTTTCCCCCAAATGACCCCACCTCCTCTGCTGCTGCTGTTTAAGGAAAAAGGGGCAGGGCTTGGCTCTTCTCTTCTGTTTTAGCATGAGCGGGGCTAATTTCTGGGCTGGGAAAAAAAAAACAAGCCTGAAATGAAGAAACTAAAGTGATTATCTGCACGGAAATGCTTCAAATCACAAATTTTAGATTTAACTTTAAATTTAATTTTAGATTTAGAAACATTCTAATAGTTACAAGCTGCATCTTTAAGAAACTGGGAGAATTTTATACACTTTATAAAGTGTTTGTGAAGCTGTAGGTGGTGAAAAAAGTTTTTTAAAAATAATAAAAATCTTTAAATGTTTAGCTCTGGCTATAGAAAGAGTACGGTGTGGTGGGTTTGAGACGTGACCGTGTTAAGATTTGCTTCATGAAGAAAGGGTTTTCATCACTGAAAAGATTTTGTAGAAGTGTCTCTACTGACTCTGAGTTAATGTGTGACTTGACTCGCTGAAACTTCTCGATAGAGGCTCAACAGCACCACCTTTGGCTTCTGCTGAACTTCAGAAAAGCTGTTTGCAGTTAGAGCTGGGCATTACAGCTCATTTTAACATTGTTATTTTTAAGCTACTCGTCAAAAGTTTGTATACAAGTGCTCATAGAAGGTCTTCATTGTTAACATTTTATTGTTATATTAGAACAATAATGAAGACATTTGAAATCCTTAACAGTGTTCATGATGGAGGTTTGCACACTCTCTGCCCTTTCATGAGGAGTTTCACCCAGGAGGCTTTTTAAATCGATATATTTTTTGACTTAGAAATAATTGCACATATGGGCATTGACTGCACTATTTACAATTGTCTTAGAACCATAAAGCTTCTTTAAAACAATGGAATTTTTTAAATTGAATCTATTATGTCCAAACATTTGACTGATACTATAAGTGAATCAAACTTTCTGAGCTTTCGATTTAGTCTTTCAGAGTCTGTGCTCGTTTTAGTGTGTAGCTCAAAAATGTCCGATTTGTCCGTGCTTGCAAATACAGTCAGGTCCATAAGTATTTGGACAGTGACGCAATTTTCTTCCCGCTTTAATTCATGGGGTTTAACAAAAAATATCGCATTAACCATTTAGGAATCTAGGAATAGTCCCTCCATTTTCACAGGCTCCATAAGCAGTTCCCAGGTGTGGCCTGTTTCCTCGTTATTTTCATGACAAATTAAGTCATTGTGTTAATTTGTCATTCGTGCCAAATCAACAACTTGGCAATTCTTAAAAAGAAGGAACGCACCGGTGACCTCGGCAACACCAGAAAGGCCTTGAAGACCACGGAGGACAATTAAAGTGGATCATCGCAGAATTCTTTCCTTGTTGAAGAAAAACCCCTTCACAACATCTAGCCAAGTCAAGAACACTCTGGGGCAGGTAGGCGTATCGTTGTCAAAGTCTACAGTCAAGAGACGCCTTCATGAATATAAATACAGACGGTTTACCTCAAGCTGCAAACCACCGGTAACACTCAAGAACAGAAAGGCCAGATTAGACCTCTTTAAAAAAAAAAAACTCAGCATTTGGTGATATCCATGGGCTCCAGGTTTCAGGATTTGCATCCAAGTATTAAAAATAATCCTCATATTTCTAATTATGTTAGTTTGTCCAATTACTATTGAGCCTGTGAAAACGGAGGGACTCCGTACGAAAATGGCCGTAATTCCTGAACAGTTTTTTTGTTAAACCCCTTGAATTAAAGCTGAAAGTCTACACTTCAATCACATCTTGATTGCTTCATTTCAAACCCAACGTGGTGGCGCACAGAGGCAACGTTCCGAACGTTTGTGTCACTGTCCAAATACTTACGGGCCCGACTGTAGATTCGCCAGCTTCGCTTAGAAGAGTCGCTCAAAAAGAATGGATGTTTTGCAAAAGAAAAGACTGAGAAACACGTATATGTACCTGGTGAAACACAAATCAAATGTTTAACAATTCATTATTAAAGCTGCAAAGTGCCTTCAGCATTAACCCAGCTTGCATCGATACGGCGACTCTGTACGCCGCTGGAATCCATTACGCAGACAGCGAGGTGATGAATGGATTCGAGATTGTTGGTGACCTGTCAGTGTTTTTTTTTTTCTTTTTATAATGGCAGTTAAAAAGTCGCCTCAGAGTCGCCATCCTGAACATTACACGCCGTAAACACAAAGACTAGCGCATCTTTACGTTTTATTATTCGTACACATTTATAAAAACAACTTTATGTTCTACAAAGTTATTTATGATGATGATCCACATTGTGGGTAGAAATAAGGAATAAAAATTTTATTGCTCTTAAAGTACAGCAATTTCTGTGTTTTTTTTTGTTTTTTTTTAATTAAAGAACAACTTTTTTTTCCAGTTTATAACACTTTGTAGTTACATTCGTGAAACAAGTTAGTTCTTGTTCTCACTTACGTTACAGCAGCTGCGTATAAACAGTCGTTCCCTCACCGGCCTCCTTTTTCTCTCTCTTGAAGTTAGACCAAAAAACGCAGCTTGTCATGTTCCTGAGAAACCACAAAGAGTATAATTTTCTGTCCTGAAGATGCCGGAAAACTTAAAGCTACAGCTTTACCTCCGGCTGTCACACTGACGCTGGAGACTCCTTCCATAAATGTTCAATAAACACATTTCTCCTTACAGAAAACTTTAAAGATTACGACGCGAACATATTAGAATGAGCGCATTAATATAAACCCGTGACTTGTGGCTGCACCACTGTCTGCGCTGCTGTTATAGAAAATTAATCAACACCATTTGACCAATCAGAATCCAGAATTCACGGAAGAAAGGAGCTTGATTAAGTGTCTTTAGTTTGGATTGGATATTTAGAGATGTTTACTATACATGCAGTCACTCAGAAAGCGATTTAAGCCACTTTGCTTGACACGAGCACGTCATCTCATTCATCTAACGTGTGAATTGTTTGTCTGACAGAAGGCGTTAGTCATAACTACGTGTTCGTGTGTGTGATCGGCACTAATGAAGTCAGCCATGACGTCTTTCGGAGAAACACTGCGCCGTTTGAATCCGCTACAGAAACAGAGGCCATTGCGTCATGCAGCTACGGGATAATGTGGGGAAAAAAAAGAAAAAAAACCCTCTTTGAGCTCTTAGGAAGATTTTTTCTGTTCACACATCATACTTAAGTGTGTATTTATAGTCACACAACCAGTTTAACCGAAGTGAGATTAAAATACAGAAATATTATTAAATGAAATATCTTCTGATTTATATTTCATGCATAGGTGCAGAAATTAAATAAATTAAGCCACAGGCTGTGTTTTTATTTAAACCGACAGTTTACAGTGTATTGTGTGTGTGTGTGTGTGTGTGTGTGTGTGTGTGTGTGTGTGTGTGTGTGTGTGTGTGTGAAACTAAAGAGCAACAAGAATAGAGATGGAAAGAAAAGAGAACCAATTGAATCTATGTTCTTCTTGCTCTTTATTTTCATACAAGCGCACACACACACACACACACACACACACACACACAGTGCTTAGTGCTTGTGGGCTTCATTTACTTACTGTGGTATATGAAGGCACTAATGGACTCTAAGTCTCTGTGGCAGATGGCTGTGTGTGTGTGTGTGTATGACAGGACATGGCTACTGAATATGTCATGTATTTCTTTTTGCATTAAAAAGGAAAAGAAACTTAAAGAACAAATCAGAAGCAGTATTCACAGAAAATAGACCCTCGACATAGAAATGTATCTTTCTCTGTCTTTGTTGTTGTTGTTGTTGTTTTTAAGCTCTCATCTCAATCATGGTTATTTCGCAGGCGATTGAAATTGAATTGAAGTGAAAATTCTCCACAAGGGGGTGCTCTTCCATCCGTAGCTTTTGGGTGCATCGTTGTTTAAACCGCGTGAACCATCGTGAACCGGCAGCGGAGAGATCTGACGCCTGCACGTATAATTTGACGCACATAAATCTCAAATTCGTAAAATGCACCATACGCCAACGCAGGTTACATTTATTTCTGTCATTACTGAAACGTTCACTCAGTCGGGGTACCTTAACGATAAAAGCGTTCGCCAAGATGCTGTCTACTGGACGTTACTTTTTGGCTAAAGATATTCGATGTCGGAACCTACATCCTCCAGGATTTTGCGATCGCAGAAATTAACGCAAAATCGAACAAACTCCGCAATATTCGGAGCAGCTTGCGATTGTTTAAAATTACCGCAGACTTTCCGCAGATTCGGGCCGAGACGCGTCATGTGACGTCATCGCAACCTGCATTCAGCCAAAGCCCTCTTCGATTCACGTGCGCCGAACATGGGTGCGGCTAAAAGGTCTCATTTACCAACAAACATCACTGTGAAAGCCATCGCAAAACTATTTTTCCGCAAAAAAAAGCACGAAAAAATTGTTTTTTTGAAAAAAAGCGGCAGCAAAATCAAGCTTTTTTCACGGCAACAATCACAAAAAAACTCTGCTACGTAACTAGCTAATGCTTGGCTCCATTGTTACCATTTGAATGGTGTGTGACTTGACATCAAATTCGGTCAGATTTGGTCAGATCTTTGAGTCCTGATCTGTAAAAGTTAACCGACAAGGGCTCTCTTTCGATCTAAACAGGAACAAAATCACATTGATAAGCAGAAGCACATTTGTATCCTATAGTACTGGTTAGTAATTTAGTTTAATACCATCCCTGTTTTATCTCACGCACACACACACACACACACACACACACACACACACACACACACACACACACAGCATTTTGGGGGACTGAAAATCTGTTTTCATGCTGCATGTCTGTTGAGGTTATGCAGATTTTATACGTCTTAAAGCAGAGAGTTATGTAGAAGTGTGTCATCGTGACATTGTGGAAAGGTAGCTCTGTGTGTGTGTGTGTGTTCCATGTTTAAGCAGGTGTAGCATATAGTCCTGCTGCTTCTACAGCTGTCCCATTGCTGATTTTCTCTTATATAACCGTACATATCAGCATCAGGGTCACGACTCCTCATAAATCCTCCGCTGTGGATGGACAGATGGGGGAAATGGATGGTACACTGATATTGGTACAGTAAGCCTGTGATCATTTATGATGAAGTTTTATATATATATATATATATATATATATATATATATATATATATATATATATAGTATAAGGTGAGTTTATATATAATATGCAATTTAATCTATGTACTGGTGGACATACACAGGTGTTTATGTCATATACAGCATATTATCACGTTATCATCATATGATTCAAAACTACGAAGCATTTTTCTATCCGTGCCTGGACACATCTGAGAAGAAAAGCTGTCCTTTCTTTTCTAGGGAAGGAACATAATATTTTATCGCCGCAAGCCTGCTATAAGATTAGTCAGGACACTGTTGGGTTTCTGTGTGTAGAGTATCATGACTCAGGGAAAGGGCGATGGGAAAGGGGATGGCTTTGAGCCCCCTAATGGTCAAACAATTCACACCTCTCCACAATAACATTGGTATTGAGATCAAGCTTTTTTGATAGTAAAACACTGTTTACAACTGCCACAATAAAATTAAAAATTACATTTAAACATAGTAGCCTAGGTAAAAAAAAAAAAAGAAGAAATATTTAAGAACAACGGCAAATTCTTAAAGCCCTGAATGTCTACTTTCATATGAGCTATTAACACCACTACTGTGGAGTGTGACATCACAAATAAATTCAATGCTTAACACGGGCACCACCAAAACAGGCAGAATTATTTGGCCTCTGAAATGCTGGCCGGCTGAACCAATGCAAGCAATCCACATATTTTTTTTTAATTCCGTATTGCAATAATATATCGGTTCTGTAGTTTTACTGATGTCTTTTGATTATGATATGCCATTAAACAAGCTCGATCTGTGCCAAGGGAAGTATTTGTTTAGGTTAAGTGTTTTATACAAGGACATAACAGTATTAGTGAGAGGAAGTTGAGAAGCATTTAGAGCCCAAACATCAACAACAACAACACTTAGGGGTCTTGTGTGCACTTTATAGTATGTTATTTATCACTTGTGCACTTGTTATCATGTTATAGCACTGTTTGCACAAAAAAAAAGCTCCACTTCGTGATGTGCCGTCTTACTGGGTAGTTATGGAGTAGTAAATGCAGCAGACACTTATAAGGTCATTACTTATGCTTTTTGTGCTATAGTGTGATAAGTAGCCCTTTCTTTATCCCCCGGACTTTGACTAGCAGACACATTATCCAGCAGTGGCGCTCGCCAAGACTGTTAAATCATTTTTTTCTAAACAAAGACGCGTTGTATAACACAGTGCATGTGACAGGGTGAATGGTTTTTTTTTTTTTGTTTGTTTGTTTGTTTTGTTTTGTTTTTTATTCAGCAGGGAGACAGGAGATCTTAGAAACATCTCAGAGCCACGTGGTGAAAAACGAACAGAAATACAGCTTGTCAGCCTGAATAAATATAGTTCCAAATAAATATAATTTTGCACATGAAACTACGTTTGAAACATGAAACTACTCGCATCACAAATGACTGAAAACGATTGTTAAAATATATTCTTAAACAATATTAAACAACACCATGTCGTAATATATAGTGATACAGAGTCTTTAGTATTGTGCGGCTGCGTAAAATGAGGCAAATCAGCGAACAACTCAACAAACACTGGCACCGAAATACAGGATATTTGTTAAATCAATAACAAAATAGGTGGCTTTAAAGGAGAGATCGAGAGCTTTCTGATACAAAAAAACTGAATTTTAGTTGCGTCATGTTGTATTTTAAGGCAAATGAATAAAGACGTGTTGTTACGGACGGCAATGAAAATTCTCACACTGAATGAAAACGATAATCCAAGGCGTTATTGTGGCTTATGTGTAAGAAAACCTTCTCACTTCTAACAGCCCTGAGTATCTGAGTATCTGAGGTTGACCTCAGACAGCCTGACCTCAGGATCAGATTTTATTTTCACATATCTGATTCAGTCAAATTCAAGTCACTGGATCGTTTTGGACCAGAAATTTGGTGATTTCTAATAATACGCTAAAAACTGATCTTCTCAATTATTTCAAAATAATCACCAGTGGCATAGTCCATGTTAAAAGTCAGTGTAAATAAATAACCAATATAAAAGTGTGTGTGTGTGTGTGTGTGTGTGTGTGTGTGTGTGTGTGTGTGTGTGTGTGTGTAGGTGTGGGGCCTTGACTACATCACTACATTTTCACATGCTATAAGCATGACAGAGCAGAACCAAAAGAGATTTGAACTGTAAATTTGTTATTTTTCTGTTCACTTGAGCAGATTTGTTTGATTAGATCTGCTTTCGGCATCTGAGCAATTGCTAAAATAGCAGGAATTACCCCCCCCCCCCCAGATTTGGATCCCTTTTAAATGTCCCAGATTTGGATGCCATTTGAAGGTTCTAGATTTGGATCCATTTTAAATGTTCCATCTTTGGAATCAGATATGACCTTTCCATATTTGGATCGAATTTTTAGCATTCCAGATTCGGATCCCATTTTAAACATTCCAGATCTGGATCCGTTTTGAACATCCCGGAGTTGGATCACATTTGAATGTTCCAGATTTGGATCCTTTTTAAATCTACGGGACTTGGGTCCAGTTTGAACATTCCAGATTTTAATCCGTTTTTAAATGTTCCAGATTTAGATCTAAATTGAAACGTTCCAGACTTGCTTCCAATTTGAATGTTCCAGGTTTCGATCCGATTTGAATGTTCCAGATCTGGATCTAATTTGGACATTCCAGATTTGGAACCAAATGGAAAGTTCCAGAACAGCAGCCTAGGTGAGTTCCTCAGGGATCTGTCCCGGTATCCTGAACCCGGTTTGGTCCAGTGTATTTCTGGGATTTGCAGTGTTGTAACTGCTGCGTGTGGTTTCCACCGAGCTGCTGCGCTTCAGGAAGTGCAGGAAGTCTTCATGTGCCGAGGCATCGTGCCCGGACGCCGGGGGTCTCACGGGTCTGCTGGGCGAGCGGCAGCAGCAACACATCGTCTTACACACCTCCTCTCGGATCTGGCGGTTCAGCAGGCCGTAGAAAAATGGGTTTGCAGCGAATGAAGAGTACGCCAGCCACGTGACCGGGCCTTCGGCCTCGTCAGCCGAGCTATGGGCGACGCCCAGGGACAAGTGCAGATGGAAGGCAAAGTATGGCAGCCAACAGAGGACAAACTGGCCCACGATGACGGCCAGTGTGAGCGCTGCTTTACCGCCCACCAGTGTCCGGCGTGGCCTGCGCGGTGCGTGCGTCCCTGTCCCTCTCCTGGCACTTGAGCTGCTGGTGATGATGGTGGTTTGGCTGTTGACGGAGTCAGAGCGGTGTTTTGGACGGGGTGTTGCAGGCACCCAGCTAGGCAGAGGACCCCTGTGTCGGGCGGCCATGTGCGCCACCTTGTAGACGTTGGCATACACGGCTAGGATGATGGCGGCGGGGACGCAAAAGCAAAGCACGCAGAAGATGATGGAGAAAACACGCCGGTGCCCGCTGTGGCTCCAGTGAAGTGAGCAGTGGGCGGCAGCAATGGCGCTGTGGTGGCGATAACTGGGCCACCCAAACACAGTGGCCAATCCAAGGACAGCAGAGGCCAACCAGACCAACGCCATGACCGCAGCAGCAATGCGAGGCGTCATTTTGGCCTCATAGCGCATCGGGTGCACAATGTAGTAGTAGCGCTCGACGCTGATCGCCGTCACTGTGAAGATGGAGGCAGAGATCAGAAAAGCGTTGAGGAAGACGTACAGGCGACACTCAAGTGGCGTGAAGATGACCCCAGCGAAGATTGGTGAGCCGCACACAATGGCAAGAGGCATGAGGAGTGCTGCGCACAGCACGTCCACGCCGCACAGGTGCCACACGAAGCTGTATTTCCTCAGGTGTGCTGCCTTCAGCACCACGATCAGCACGGCCAGGTTCGCCAACAGAGCCACAGCGTTCAGTGTCACCATGGCCGCCAGACCCATGGCGTCACGGAGACGGGACTGTGGGTTGGACATGGTGCCCAGCTGCATGCTGGGAGTGGGGTGCCCAGAGGTGCCATGTACCAGTGAGTGGTTGGCTTGTGTTTCGTTGAGGTTGGGGGTCTGAGGGAATCCAGATGCTGCCATGTTTGGAGCTCAGATCTACACAGTGCAGGTCACAATCACGGATTCCTCCATTGTCCAGCACCGGGGACACTGGGCTTGACTAATTACGAGCCGGACCTGTTGATGAAATAACAGATAAGGTATTCATTGGTGTAAAAATACCCCTAAACTCAAAAAATGTGTTTTTTAAATGGTTAACTTCTTTCGTGTGGATGATTCCAATTATATAGATGGAAATAGCTGAAAATATACTGTACACAAAAAAATCGTTTTATAATATTGCTGTATCGCCTACCACAAGTCTGGGAACTCATTCATTCATTCAGTCGTTCACCTTCGTAGCCCCTTATGCTGGGAAAACTGGGCGCAAGTCAGGAGAATTCCCTCTTGATGGGACACGAGTTCATCATAAGTCAAGTTTAGCAACTTGTCATATAAATTGTTGGAATTATGACGGTGTAATGGCCTCACAGTTCAGTGATGAGCATCAGGACTTATTAACCTGCAACTCTTTTTTTCTTAATTCTAGACTCATAATCCTTTGGTTCAGTATTTGACTTGCATGGATGAGTCGTTACAGAATTGAGAGAGTGGGAGTTTGATCACTGAAAATTATTCATGACACACTCTCTGTATTTCTCTCTCTATATATATTTCTCTCTCTCTCTCTCTCTCTCTCTCTCTCTCTCTCTCTCTCTCTCTCTCTCTCTCTCCCTCCCGCTCCTTTGCTTGCATTACATCTTTCTGCATCTCTCAGTGACCTCTGTCTCATTTCACATCTCAGCTCTTTCTCTCTCTCTCTCTCTCTCTCTCTCTCTCTCTCTCTCTCTCTCTCCCTCTCCCTCTTTCTCCCTGTCTCTGTCTTTTCCTGTCAGTCTCGACCTTTCTGTTTCTCTCTCCCGCTGTGTGTGTTTGTCTCTGTCTCTGTCTCTCTCTCTCTCTCTCTTTGTCTCTCTCTCCTCTCGCTCTTCCTTTCTCTGTCTCTGTCTGTCTGTCTCTCTCTCTCTCTCTCTAACCTTTTGATGGTGAGTATAATGAGGCGGCTTGTTGGGTTGCAGCTGCGGGAGGTTTTTCTGCTCTAAGCGGCATTAGCATTAGAGTGAGGTCACTGTCACCTGCACCTCACCACACACACACACACACACACACACACACACACACACACACACACACACACACACACACACACACACACACACACACACACACACACACACACACACAATCTCTTTTTTTCTCTCTCTTTTTCTCTCTCTAACACACATGCATACAAAGCTCCCACGCACATAGAAACATCCTCCCACACACTCATACAACATGCACTTGTAATACAGCTTGTCCACAATATACACACACACACACACACACACACACACACACACACACACACACACACACACACACACTACTCAAAATCTCCACAAAATCAACATCTCAATTGAGAGCATGAAAACCAAGCACCACTTAAATAAAAGACTACGTTTTCAATGACATCCAAGCAGCATTGATTATTTGCATTAAATGTAAGATTCAGAATCAAATCTGAAATGTCTCCTAAAGCTGCTCGCGCCTCCTGATAGTGGACCTGCATCACCTTCTGTTTGTTTGTCCATCATCTCAGGTTTTTTTTTTTTTGCATGTATGAGCCACAGTCGGTGAATACACTTTATAGGCACTAATGGGTGTTATAAATGTGTGTGTGTGTGTGTATGTGTGTATGTATGTGTGTGTTACATAATCACGGCTGCATGGTGTTTTTCAGCTTTATCGCTGTGGGGATCTTGATGGATCAGATGGATAGGATGAGGGCTTGCACACTCAGCTCCCACGCTTTTTTCGTGTGGATGAGGAAGCCAAAGAGCTTTATCTCCAAACACACTCCTCGCCCATCTGGTGTGAAACGTTGATAACGACGGCGAGTACAAAACATAAAATATTACCTTGTGTTTAACCCTCTCTCCTACACAGACACACACACACACACACACACACACACACACACACATATACGCACACACACACACAGAGCCTACACACGAGTAACTATCTCTGAGCACCGGGTGCATTCTGTCCCCTTCTCAGAATCTTCTTAGAAAGTTTCCCAGAATGCTTCAGTGCTACAGGCTCATTAGTTCAGGCCATGTGGCATGTTTCTGATTTTATCCTCACTAATCTGCTCTAATGGACAGAATTTGGTACACGGTGTGTATTAATGAGGTAAATGAGGTCAGGACACAGAGCTGTTTCAGATTATGACAGTTATATAAGACAGTCCAGATTTCAGCCAGTCTCTTTAAAATGTCACACGTTGCAAAAAAATGCACTGAACAGTGATGAACAGTGATCACAACACTTTTACTTTAATAACTGAAGACGCTGCCATTATTTTCTTTTAGCTAATGATGAGATGAGAAAATAATGATCATAACTAACCAACCTGAATTTGCCTATAATGAAGAAAAATGTTAGCCAGTGGCACAGACATGTATATGAAATATAAAATCAGTACATCGGATCAGATAGCCGATCTGATTTCCCCGTCCGATCTGATAATTGATCAGTTCTGATAATGTTTCTGGTCAGTATCAGTCTGAGATGAACAATCTACAGCGTATGAATCTGCAGTGTATGAATCAAACAACCTTAAATGAATCTTTCCTTAAACTATAATCTATTAATATATGAAAGCTTTATCCTAAATGTTTACCTATCTACCTACCTACCTACCCATCCATCCTTCCAACCATCCATCCATCCATCATTCCATCAATCCTTCCATCCATCCAGCCATCCATCCATCCTTCCATTCAACCATCCATCCTTCCATCCAGCCATCCATCCATCCTTCCATTCAACCATCCATCCTCCCATCCACCCATCCTTCCATCATTCCATCAATCCTTCCATCCATCCATCCAGCCAGCCTTCCATCCATCCATCCATCCTTTCATCAATCCATCCATTCTTCCATTCGTCCATCCTTCCGTCCATTCTTCCATCCATCAATCCTTCCATCCATCAGTCCATCCATCCTTCTGTCCATCTATCCTTCCAGCCATCCTCCCATCCGTCCATTCATCCATCCATCCATCCATCCCACACGGTGGTATAAAAATGTTTAGATTTGGTCAGAAGGTGTTGATTAATTTTCTATAACAGCACCTCTGACAGTAGTGCAGCTGCAAACCACAGGTTTATTTTTAGGTAATATAAACCAGTGGTTTGCAGCTGCACTACTGTCAGAGGTGCTGTTATAGAAAATTAATCAACACCCTCTGACCAAATCCACCCGTTCTAATACATTATCGTTTCTATAGTAACAGCTAATAACTCATCAGCACTTGTCACACACTAACATGATTTAAGTCTACAGTCAGAAGATTTTAAACAATGTGCTCTTATTTACCATACAAAGAAGAAACTGTTGCTATGGTGATCAGAAGCTTTCTGAAAAGTCTCATTTGATGCTGAGCTCAGAAGCATCCATCAGGTGTCAGACGTCATGACACAAATTAAAATCGATCACTTAACTCTGGTTGATCTGATGCATACTACACCTAGAAAACTAGTGGCTAGTTCATAAAGAGATCTCATCATTGCTTATTTGGTTCAACACATCAGTTTATCCTTGTCTGATGGTCTGATCTCTGCTGTCTAGTCCAGTGGTGTCAACTCTTTAGGCTCCTAATAAGCACCGACTGACCAGAGACATTCATTATGTCCACTGTGGAGTTGTTCCTGCGAAAATACATTATTGTTTGATATACATTGGGTCCTGTGCCTCTGAATACATTCCTTTTTCACCATATTGCACATCTTTACTACGTTTTTATTAATACATATAAAAAATGTAAACATATTAAAAATCTAGACATCCAGTTAATTTCGTCAGAAAGATCTTTTCCACAGATGACATACAGTACTGTCCTCTAGGCACATGCAAAGAAATGTTGTAGAGCAACGATGTCTTCAAAGTAATGGAATTAAATGTTTCTACATTTCAAAAAACAAACAAACAAAAAAAAAAACGTAAAGAGCAGTAAACAGTAGTAAATGAAACAAAGTCAATATTTGGTGTGACAAAAAAATTAAAATACAATGTGTGCAGTTTTATAAGGAAATGAGCTGGTGAGTTTTATTGAGCATCAGTTCTTCTGGACACTTTGACTTTCGCACTCGCTTCTTATTTCTGCAGCGAAACCCAGCAGCCTTCATTGTGTTTTTTGTCTGAAAAGTGTCTCTTACGTAATATGCTGCTTTCTTTAATGACGTACAAACATTTTACTGTAGCATTTCATTTTGTGCTAGAAAACTAATGTTTGGGAATCTAAAGTGTTTTTGTACTGACTTGATAATGTAGACGTCATAAAACAAAGCATCTATAACAAAGTTTGTACTAAAAAAAAAATAGGGGGCCTAAAACTTTTGCACAGTACTGTACCTTCAGGCTATTATTACACGTCTATACCACTATACTACATATTGAATTGAATAACACAGCACCATATTACCACACTACATACATCTACTACCGTCCCACTACAGTTAACAGTATGTTAATGTTATGCTAATGCTAATATACTACCATAATAAATAGTATGACACCTGCTGTATGTTACTGTACTACCATGCAAAATATTACATCACTGATGCTGACATGCGTTTACTCTACACTGCTGTACTCTCACACTCAATCATCTGAAAAATACTACAGTACTGCTATTTGACTATAGCACTGTTATTATATAATTATATGTATGTTATTATACATTATTATATTGTACTACTGGCATTATACTACTGTTTGAATAAACTACCGTTAGATTATATTTCTACTCGTATTATACTACTATCAGATTATTATACTAACATTAGATTATACTACCGGTATTATACTGCTATTAGATTATACTTCAGTTATTATACTAACATTAGATTATACTACTTTTATTATACTACCATTAGATTATACTTCCATACTACTATTAGATTATACTTCAATTATTATACTAACATTAGTTTAGACTACCGGTATACTACTATTAGATTATATTATCATTATTATACTATTATTTGCTAATACTTCCACTGGAGTAGATTAAACTTCTGTTATTATAGTACTACCATTATTATGCTTTCATTATTATGTTATATTGTATATATGATATTATGCAGTACCTTATTATATAATATTTTGCTAGAATTATTCTGCTACCATTTGATGATACTAAATTGATTAGTAATGGATATTGTGAAGTTCTAATGACTATTCAACACGGAGTCCCTGGCACTAGAACCGAGAGCTGGTTTAATCTGTACCCCAGGATCTGGCCCTTAGTCTGTGAACGTAATCAGTTTCCAGAAAACCGATCTGCGCTGAATGATTAAGAGCGGGGAGAAGCGGCCGCCCGGGCCGAGGAAGTGATGTTTACTCTTCATCCTCATTAAGGAGTGCGCTGGACACACAGGCTGCCTTCATTAACATCCATTAGCCTTACACAAGCCCAGGTGTCCTCTGCACGTGCACACACACACACATACACACACACACACACACACACACACACACACACACTCTTTCTCTCTCTCTCTCTCTTTCTGCCATGACATCTGCTGTGAACTCACGGCTCAACTTTCCTTCCTGTCTAATTTAGTAAATTATTATTTTTTTTAATGGTATTGAGGGTTTGGATCAACCTGATTGTGTCTGTAGGTGAAAATGTTTAACCAGCGGCACTTATAACCTGACCAGTAGTCATTCAGTTCTTTTTACTTTTAGTACCAGAACAGGAACCAGATTCATCCTGTGAACGTCAACATGGATTAAATTATTGTATCATTTTTCTTGGTAAAGTAGTGAATGCATGCTGAAATCATGACCAGAACATGAATAAATATCAGATTAAAAAGTTAATAACTCTCACCTGGTGGTTACTGAAGGTCCTGAAGGTGAAATCCCTTTCAAAACTGATCTTACGGCCAGATGTGCACATGTATCCAGATGTTACAACAAAGCACAGAAGCTCTATCAGAAGCAGAGACGTTATTTAGAGGACGAGGCATTTGAGAGAAACAGGAGGGATGTGCGCGTTGGTAGAGTAACTCCACTCTCTCTCTCTCTCTCTCTCTCTCTCTCTCTCTCTCTCTCTGTCTCTCTCTCTCTCTCTCTCTCTCTCTCTCTCTCTCTCTCTCTCTCTCACACACACACACACACACACACACACACACACACACACACAAACAGCGTTTATTGCCTAGCAGTAAACACCAGGTGGGTTCAAGGCAGCAGGTGAACGATGGTGAACGATGCTCCGAGACAGTGAGACAGAGGGACACACACACACACACACACACACACACACACACACACACACACACACACACACACACACACACACACACTCAGAGAGACAGAACAGCTGGCCAGGGTGTGAGAGTGTGTGTGGGGGTGTGAGTAGTAACCAGTAGCAACAGTTAATCACATATTCATGTGAAAGTGAGAGCAAGAAAAGAGAAGATGGCCTCTAGACCCCCTCCACTCTCATTGTCTCCCACACACACACACACACACACACACACACACACACACACACACACACACTCACACTCACGCACACTCACACACATACAGACAGTGTACAGCAGTGACAGCCACACATTGTCCTTTTTGGCTTCTCTTCTCAGTCCAGCTCTTGTTTAACCTCCTTTTATGCACAAAGTTATTATTATTTTGTGTGTGTGTGTGTGTGTGTGTGTGTGTGTGTGTGTGTGTGTGTGTGTGTGTGTGTAATGGCATGTAGTGTGTCAGAATGTCAAAAGTGGTGTGTGAAGTACTTGCATTTCAATTTGTTAACGAATTGTTGTTTAACAACTTTTTACATTTTGATTTTGATTATGTCATTGTGCACGTTCTCGTCGTCTCCTTGTGGGTTCCTGTGTCTCCGGTTTCCTCCAAACTCCCAGAAACATTCCAGTGGGTGGGTTGGTGACTCTAAATTGCTGCTAAGTGTTAATTTGTGTGAATGAGTTATTTGTGTGTGTGTGTGTGTGTGTGTGTGTGTGTGTGTGTGTGTGTGTGTGCATGATGTCCCATCCAGGGTGTATTCCTGCCTCACACCCAGTGTTTTTGGGATAGGCTCCTGATCCACCTCAACCCTGACCAGGATAAAGCACTGACTCAGAGTTTGAGTGAGTGTGTAGATGGGACTGTGTGTAAATGAGTAATGTGTCCGGTTGGAAATGAATCGTTTCCTTTTTAAACAACTCTTTAATATGAATTGGATGTATTGTTTAGAGTTTGGAGTTTTAGCAAAAGAGGTCTATTTAGTTGAATTATTTCAGTTTTTGATTTAAATTCGATCCACTTTAATGGACTCGTTTTAGCAACATGAATCGCGGTGGAGAGTGCATCGATTCTGTGTAAAGGATTCGTTTCATTACAGTGAGTCGTGGTCGAGCAGTGAATCGATTCTGTATAAAGGATCCGTTTCATTACAGTGAGTCGTGGTCGAGCAGTGAATCGATTCTGTATAAAGGATACGTTTCATTACAGTGAGTCGTGGTCGAGCAGTGAATCGATTCTGTATAAAGGATCCGTTTCATTACAGTGAGTCGTGGTCGAGCAGTGAATCGATTCCGTATAAAGGAGCCGTTTCATTACAGTGAGTCGCGGTCGAGCAGTGAATCGATTCTGTATAAAAGATTCGTGTCGTTACAGCGAGTCGCGGTTGAGCAGTGAATCGATTCCGTTTAAAACTCCCAATTCAGTGAAGTGATTCGTGAGGGTCCGCTGCCTCTCCGATCCGCTGGGGGGCGATAATGACCAAACACACACTCGCACACTCCTGAACTGAGGAAAACCGAAAGATAGCAACATGTGGAAGTGTTCCATGTGGGGCTTTAATACATGAGCTAACTGTGAATATTTGATTAATTAAACCACTCTAGCTTATCTCTAGTGAGTGTGAAAATAAATAGGATAGTTTATAGTTTATTAATCATGTCTTTCTTTATAAAGAAGAAACCCGCCTCAGGGGCTGCCGGGAAAGGCGAAAAGTCCGCTGCTGGGAAGCGGAAGGTAAGATTTTTAGCTAGCTTGTGGCTAAAATACACAGTACTCTGCATGCCTGTAAACATATCAGATATTTCCACGTCTTTATTTCTGTTTCCAGAGTCTAAGCACAGTTAGAGTGAGAATAAGTGCAGATTAATTTGCGTCTAATTTCTTAATAAAGTTTTAGTGCCTTCAGTAACTTGTGTGTTGTTTACAGTAGTAGGTACAGACTCTACATTGACACTGTCTTTCTTGTCTTTAGGCTGATAATCAGGGTGGAAAAGGGCGTCCAAAAAAGCTCAATAAACGCCTGAATGAGGAAATCTCCAGCGAATCAGAAAACGAAAAGTCAGACACCTAACTGAATCAGACACATTCTTCTCTTTTTCTCTTTAATATTGTGAACCTTTCAGAGCGTTTGTGTTCTGTACAACACAATTTTCGACCCACCACTGAGTTTATAATCCATCTCTCTTTTGTACAGCGATGAAATGCAGGCTAGAAAGCAGAAGGAGGCGGAGGAGGACGAGGAGATCGAGGAGACGCCGCAGGAGAAGAAGCTGCGTCTGGCTAAGCTTTACCTGGAGCAGCTGAGAGAAGAAGGTCAGTGAAGGCGTAGAGGTGTTTGTTCTGATCTGATGCCGTTAACGCTGATCCTGGTTCAGGGTTTAACGCACCTGACCTCATTCGGTGAGTTTTAGTGACCGTGTATGAGCAGGAAAAATCATCATAAAGAATAAACCTTCTGTTGCATCTTATTTTTTAAGATAAGCTGTTTTAGGAATCTGTGGGAGGGGGGAAAAAAAAGCAGTGTAGCTATAGAAACGAGGTAAACCCCAGAGAGCTTGAAGACCATGATAATCGTCATGGAAACAACGTTATTACTCTTCTTTTCTACAACCACAGTGCTGCTACATTTTGGAGGGTGATGTAAACATGTAAACACAGGACTCGGATATGGCTCAGGTCTGGACAGAAGGTGTCACGTCTGTGCCGAGATATCGGACTTTTGCGTCAAGGCTCACGAATTAAAGGCAGTGTTTGTGGATTGTGTGTGTGTTTTGGTGTGCAGAGGAGAAGAAAGCAGAGGACGAGGAGTTTGAGTCAGACCTGATAGCTGGACGCCTGCGGGAGGACGTGGTACGCTCCCGTTTTCGTTGGTGAAAATGTAACTTTTTCCTTTAAATTCTGCGCTTGACCTTTCTAACGTCTTTCAACAGCTGGAACAGAAAGGCAAACTGCAGAGACTCATCGCTAATGAGGTGAGACGGGTTCCTGTTTCCTCACAGCCATACAGAGTGACGCGTCTCGGTGCTTAGCGGAGTCCTGATAGATTGTGAGATTTAAAAATGCACAGCATTGTCATGGACACATCCAAAAAGAGGCCGTAGACATGATGAGGCTACATGATTTTTCTTTTTGTCTTGGGTTTTGTCCTCATATTTGATAGCAGTGTACTTAATAAATAAATAAATAAATAAATACAAGCAAGAACAATCATTCAGAACAATACGTTTTTGTAACCATGGCAATGTAGATAATTATTGTTAATTATGTTAACGAAACTCGAATTGCGTGTTTGTCCTGATCTACGGTTTTTGCTGTTTGATTTACAGAAGGGCTTCGTCGCTTCCGTGGAAAATAAATAAAACATGATCCAGTTTGAGATTCATTTGATTGAAGTTAAACAATCGGCCACTCAGTAGCCGATAATGTGAACTGATGCTTTACGGTGTTTTGACGTGTCAATGTTTGTTGTCCTCGTGTCCAGCTCGTAGCTCCGGATCCTGCCGAAATCCGCTTGTTGAGAGGACACAAGCTCTCCGTCACGTGTCTAGTCATCACCCCGGACGAGAAACACATCTTCTCTGCGTCTAAAGACTGTTCCATCATCAAGTGTAACTATCTCTTTAAACATTTGTTTTTCAGCCTCTGTGCTGGTACACTCGCTTTTGGGGGACGGCGGAGTGAAATGATTAGATCGTAAAGCAGCTGTGGGTTTCTGGGAGGAATAAAGTAGGTGTGTGTGTGTGTGTGGTGGAAATGATGGCCTGTGTGTGTGTGTGTGTGTGTGTAGGGGAGGTGGAGAGCGGGAGGAAGGTGCAGAAGATCGCAGGAGGGAGGAAGGGGACGGAGGAACGGCACGTCGGTCACACGGGACACGTCCTCTGCATGGCCATTTCCTCTGATGGCAAATACCTGGTGAGGGAAAACACTAAAAGTGTGATTATTATCTCTGTGTGTGTGTGTGTGTGTGTGTGTGTGTGTGTGTGTGTGTGTGTGTGTGTGTGTGATTTCAACTCATGTATCAGGTGGTGTTTGTGTGTTATATAAATATGCAATAATGCAAAAATTATAATAATATTTATAATAACAAGGACAAAAAGCACAGGAAATGTAATGATTTGTTTAGAAGTGGATCAGGGTTATAAAATAACCTTCTTATAATTAAGACAAAAAAATATAAAAAATATATCTCCCCCCCCCCCCCCCCCCTCTTTTTTTTTTTCATCCAAACGTTTGTTTTTAGTTTGTTGATTTAATCCTGAGCCCTGAAGCACATCTAACACACCAAATTCAGCTCATCAGTAAATTGACGTGGGTCGACATAAATGGTTAAAAGGAGCTTTGCTTTTTAAAAAGGACCTGTTGGGACATTTTCTGAATCGAAATCGATGCTTTTAATTTGTTTACTATTTGGTTTTGCTTGGTTTCATACTGCACATACGTAAACGAATTTTTAAAATCGTTTGAGGGCATGTGGGGCTGAAAATGTCCTTGTAGATCTCTTTTGGTCTGCAAACAGTTCTTTACCGAACGCACAGATATCGCAAAAATCACCTGAGCACGGAGAGCACGGAGCCGAAGCTGAGTAAATGTTTTGATGATAATATAATAACTCATTTAAAGCATTTTCCCTTTTTGCTCGGCAGTCCACATCTCTATAGCACACACCATTTCTACAGCTTCTACAGTTTTGGCACATTTTAGCAGCTTAGACAAAAATGCCGCAAACCAAAACACATGGCACGTTTGATTCAGAGTCGAATCTCTTTGAGACGGACCGGGACCGAGTCGCTCGGGCGCTCTCGGCCCGATCGCTGTGTTCTCTCCTGCCTACGCTGAAGAAAAAGGGAATCTCTGGTCAGTCAGATTTAAGAGAACATGTTTCGTATAGTTTACGTAAAAATATCCCTCAAAACAAGATTGCATTACTTACACTAATCTTCATTTAAACAGGTTTCTAATTGCTAGATTGAATTTTGTGTGAGATGAATTCACCGAGTATTAACGTGATCCAATTATGTTATAAAATCCTGCGAGGATCTTGGCACCGACGCGAAGAAATAACTCTAGTATTAAGTTAGCATGATTAAGTCATGTGTGGTAGCGCCAGCAGCCTGGGTTCGATTGAGCGCTTGAAAATATATTTGATTAAATCATGCTGGAGGTATGAAAGCAAATAGTGCTATTGTAGCTTACTTCATTCATGTGGAACTGATGTACGCTTTTGAATGAAGTAAATCCAGTATAAAGAACCTCACGGGGCCGAGGAACTCACCAGGGTTCCGATCGAACGGATAGAATACAAAAAACACGGGTTTTAAACCGCTAAACCTTGTTAACAAGGCTGACCCGAGTGTGGTGCAGCTTGTGGATGTGTCTTTAAAACCAGAGCTTTGTGATATTAAACCCGTCTCGTTCTTTACCAGGCCACAGGAGACACGAACAAGCTGATCATGATTTGGGAAGCTGCTACGTGTAAACACCTGTACAAGTTCACGGGACACAGAGACGCCGTATCGGTGAGGAGACGGCTCATCGTTATTACTGATGCAGAACTCATTCGGTTCTTCTTTTTTGCAGTCTCAAAACCACAAACATGCAGAGAAATCAGTTTGGTTTTTTTTGCGAATTCTTAATTAAAACAATGTACCGTAAACTGAGACGGACGAACATCATAAATGTTCAAGTTAAAACAAGTAAGAGAAGAAAAGAAATGGGTAAATCCTCTCAGCCCGTTTAAGTATTCACTATTTATATAGAAATACAAAGCTGTTTATTATAGTGTAAATGTGAGTTTAGTGCTTATATCTTATGCGTGATTTTGTTTTTTGTTTTTTATTATTTAAAATTATATAATTTTTTATTATTATTGAATTAATTTATCAGGGGTTGGCGTTCAGGAGAGGAACGCATGACCTGTACAGCGCCTCTCACGATCGCTCAATCAAAGTGTGGAACGTGGATGAGAACACTTATGTAGAAACTCTGTAAGTGCACACACGCATGCTTATATGTATATATATATATATATATATATATATATATACTATATGTTTTAACTGTTCTGCTCCTCAGGTTCGGGCATCAGGACGCGATCACAGGCTTGGACTGCCTCGGACGGGAGCGGTGTGTGACCGCGGGGGGCCGCGACCGAACGCTCCGAGTGTGGAAGATCGCCGAGGAGACGCAGCTGGTCTACTACGGGCACGAGTGAGCTTCACCACAAACCCTACACAACCCTTCAAATGTCTCGTGTTTAATACAGAAATGCAGCATCTAAATCGGATTTTTATGCTTTTTTTTAAAATCCATAACGTGCTCTCTTTGTGTTTTTCTCTCTCTGAAGGAGCTCCATCGACTGCATCCAGCTCATAAATGAAGAGCACATGGTTTCGGGCGGTGATGACGGGTATGAATTTTTAAAATTGCACTCGAACGACACGTTTGTTGCGTGACATTTTAAGTAATAATTTATTTTAAATTAACGTAGGTGATGAATTTCTGGTAATATTGTTTGGTTTGTTTGAAATTTGTTTTGTCAGCCCTAACATTTATTTATTTTAAAATGCAAATCTGACGCGGCAGTTCTTCTATGAACCTTGACAGTTTTTAAAAAAAAATGGTCCGTGTTTGTGTGTCTCCGTGTCCAGCTGCGTGTCCGTCTGGGCCGTGAGCAGGAAGAAGCCGCTGACTACCGTGAAGCAGGCACACGGTCTCCATGGCGATGCCGGGCTGGAGGGGCCGTACTGGGTGTCATCAGTTGCAGCGCTGCACAACTCTGACACCGTAGCCTCAGGTGCCTCAGGTGCACACACACACGCGCGCATATTAATATATGTATCAGCACAAGTACACACACCTAAAGCCCCTGTGAATTATTTTTGTGATTAGCTTCTTTCTGTTAGCTGTAGTTTTTTTTTTTTTTTTTTGTTACCTCAGTATTGCTTGGAAAAGAAAGATTTCTGGAAATAGCAGACTTTTTATTATGACACAAGTGCTTTTATGTTCCCTCAATCGAACATTTTCTATACACACACATTCACTCATAGACTCACAAGCAAGTACACGCCCACACGCTCGTGTCTATTCTTCCGGTCTTTTCTTCGTTTTTCTCTCTCACACACCCACACACTCTCTCTCAAACTCAGTATCACCTTGATCACACTGTAAACAGCTCCGCTTTTCAGTTGGTGGTGATTTCCTGTATCTCCATGTTCAAGAACAGAGGGAGAACAAGAGAGAGAGAGAGACAGCAAGTGGGCAGGAGAGAGACAGACAGAAGGGCTGAGGGAGAGAGAGAGAGTGTGTCATGGAGAGAGACAGAAGGACAGAGTGTGAGAGAGAGTCAGAGAAAGACATAAAGAGACAGGGAAAGCGAGAGAGAGACAGGGAGAGAGACAGAAAGACGGAGAGATGGAGGGAGAAATGGACGGGGAGAGCGAGAGAGAAAAGGACAGAGTGAAAGAGCTAGAAAGACAGCCAGAGAAATGATAGAACAGGAAAAGAGCGAGAGAGAGAGAAAGAGAGAGATGGACAGAGACACACAGAAGGACAGAGGTAGAGAGGTGGGGGAGCAAGAGGGAGATATAGAGGCAAGAGGGTGAGTGGGAGAGAGAGAGATGGAGCAGAGAAAGAGAGATAGATGGAGAGAGACAGAAGGACAAAGCGATTGAAAGACTGAGAGAGACAGAAAGACAGGGAGAGTGAGACGCAGGGAGAAATGGATGGAGAGAGAGAGAAAGACAGCCAGAGAGATGATGGAGCAAGAAAAGAGAAAGTGAGATGAACAGAGAGAGACAGAAGGATAGAGGCAGACAGACAGACAGACAGACAGACAGAGAGTGTGACAGATGCCTGCTCTTTGAACGTCTCATTAACACACCATCGTGTTCTTGTGCTGTTCCTCAGGCTCCCATAATGCCTCTGTGCAGCTGTGGAAGTGCGGGCCGGGATTCCGAGGCCTGGAGCCACTCTTCAGCATCCCAGTGGTGAGAAACGACACGGAGCATTTCATATCTGAACCTTTATCCTGAGCACAGTGAGAGCACAGGCGTCACGTTAGGCTGTAGTTATGCACTGGTAACCGGCTCGGCTGTGTTCGCTGTGAACACGCCTCCTTCTGTTAAACCGCTTCTGCATCACCACTGGACACCGAGATGTAATGTTGGTGTTCGGTACAGCACTCACTTGCTGGTAAAAAAAAAAAGAATATGAATTGATTTGATGTAAAACGTGTGGTGATGTTATGTGCTAATTGAGGACATAACTGAGCGCCAGATTCTGCATTCAGGAAGATAAATTACAGCCATTTAAAGCGAGCCGAATGCCTGCCTGCCAGGAGGGTTTAGGAAAAATGCATCGGATGCTGTGGTAGGAAAAATATTTGAAAATCTCTACAAGCTGATCATTTTTTTTCCCCCGGTTTCTGGTTTAAACCTCTTACTCGGCCTCTCGCTGGCTAGTTGCTAAAAGATAGACGACCACAGTTATGTATTTTGACAGATTGTCAATCGAATAAGCCACACCCCTCTTTCATGAGGTCATAAGATAAAACAGGAACCTTACTTTTGTTTAAATTAAGATGTAATTGAAATGATCGATAATGTTTCAGATCATGTATTTGCTACAGATTTGCTTTGGATAAACCACCATAATCATGAATCATGTATATCCTGGCAGTTAATGAAGAGGGAATTTCCTCTGTATTTCTTTCTTTCAGAATGGTTTTGTGAATAGTTTGAAATTCTCCAACACAGGCAAGTTCCTGGTGGCCGGCGTTGGACAGGAGCACAGGTATCCATCAGTCATCGACAACATTTATTTAAAACTGTAAATACACTGCAGTCCTGTTGATCAGCAGAGAGCACTTAGTGTAACAACATGATGCAGGCACATGGTGGCGCTGTTGCTCTGTGCAGATAAATTCAGGTTTATTTTTTTTTTCCCCCCTGCATCCAGAGTACCCGCTAATACTAAATTATGATTTTGATTTAAATTTAAAAAAATGTGCAAAGAGGTGTAATTTATTTAAAGATTGCTCTGTTCATGAATAAGTGGGAACTGGAAAGCGTTTGATTTCAGAGTAGAAAAAAATTCATTTGAACAGACCTCCAACTCGTAATTCCCACTTGGAAAGTCTGACCTTCTCAAGTACTCAGACTTCTCTGAGTGATGTTTTAAACCTTTTAATCAGGCTTTCGAGTCCTCGCTAAATACAGGAGGGTAGCGCCATGATTTACTACTACATACACTGTTATGATAGACTATATACTGCGTCTACTGGGGAAAAAACCCCAAAGAACTTAGGAAATGTTTTTTTTTTTTTTTTTTGTCATTTTTTTATATTGATTTGATAATATAAACATCCATTATTTCCAAAGTTAACCAGTTTAATGTGGAGGGAAAAGGAAGTTTTTAGGTGTAAAATACACAAACCTCAGTTGTGATAAACGCAGCATCAGACCTGTGTGTGTGTGTGTGTGTGTGTGTGTTTTTACCGGCTGTGTGTTGTGTGTTCTTTAGACTTGGTCGATGGTGGAGGATAAAGGAGGCTAAGAACGGACTGTACATCATTCCTCTCAAAAGACAGGACAAAGAGACGACGGCTGAGCAATAACACAATAATACACACCCTCACTCTGAGGACTGGAGTTTTGTCTAGTTTTGTTTTGGATATTTTTTGTTGCCATCTTTATTATTCCGTTATGTTCAATACTTAATATTGTGCAGAAATCTAAAAATAAATGTACATTTAAGTTCCCAGTTTCGACTCTTTTATTACACACCTTTATACCTGTTGAATTCTGGATTCTGATTGGTCAGGTTTATATTAACGCACTTGTTCTAATACGTTATCGTTTCTATAGTAACGGCTCATTTGCAGGGATTTTTTTTTTTTTTTTTGTGTGGTGGATACTCCAGATAAACGGAGTATAAAATGTGTGTAATTATCATTTCTTTCTGCAAGGATATAAATGGGTTTATTTAAAGTTTATGGAAGGAGTCTCCGTTTTCAGCGCTCTGTAGCAGTAAGTTTTCCACCACGGGTCAGTTTTTAGGACAGAGGCGTTCACACTTTCTGGTTTCTCAGCAACATGACAAGCAAACTTCGAAAAAGAGTAATGAAGGAAGATTGCGAGGGAACAATTGTTTAAAGCTGACTTCAGTGCTGGAACAGTAATTCGGATTTATTACACAACCCTGTCCTTCATTATTTACCTATAACAACATAACAGCTAAGGATTTGACCATTTTACCTGTCCCACTAGCCTACTATAACCACACTTCTACTATAACTATGTTCTAGTACTTATTTATATTATATTATATTATATTATTTATTTATTTAGTATTAATATATGAATCCATTTAACATGTACATTGTAGTTCCTATTCATTCACCCCTATGAAAGACTTGGAACATTCCACAAGTCACATGTTCAGCAGACGTTGCATCGTCCAAATTTCCTGAAGATTATTACTAAGAAGAAAAGTAAGTTCTCTCATTCTTATTTCCTTATTTTCAGTGATATCGACTGACTTTGAAAGTAAAGTACAGCATTGTTGTACTCAAATTAATGATAGAAAGTACATTATTTAAAGAAAAGAAAAAAAAACATTTTAAGCAAACCATTAGAATGTATTTAATGTTAAATTAGCATGCATGCTAACCCTCAACCTATTTAAGAGCAAAAATGCTGCGTATCTTCAGCAAAGAATTAAAAATAAACTACTAAATTACTAAAAGTTTCCGCCGGAATTATTTTACAGTTTCAGAAACGCCGGTTTTTCTGATACGTGGCGTCACGTGCGCGTGTTGATGAACGCCAATCACGCGTCAATTAACAGGCGCGTGCAACCGATTTGCATTCGGTGACGCCCACAAATCTACATAAACGGCAAAGCTCACAGCGTTAAAATGGCGGAGACGAGAGACACTTCCTCAGAGACAGAAGTGTTATTTTGACTCACGTCTATGCCAATAAAAATGTATATTATTCAGCAGCGTAGCAACCCCATGAAAATACCAAAAATCTGGAGCTGAATTACACAAAAGGTGAATTTAATTGTGATTTACGTGAGGCGAAAAGAAAATGGTTTGACATGGGGGGAGAAAAAAGATATATAAGTATATACACCGTCCTGTCCCACTGAAAAACAAACAAACAATAGAAACACTCATAGAATTTGTAATGGTTTTAATGGTTATAATGGGAATTTTATTGGTTTTAACGGTCCCTGTGGGTCTCTACTGGTGGCATGTTATGTCTAGTGGATACCATTAAGGACCAGTAATGGTTTCAATGGTTATAATGGGAATTTTATTGGTTTTAATGGTCCCTGTGGGTCTCTACTGGTGGCATGTTATGTCTAGTGGATACCATTAAGGACCAGTAATGGTTTTAATGATTAGCTGATGGTCTGTAACGGTGTTTGTAGTGGAAAACTTAAGAATTTCTATAATGGTTTCTATTGTTTTGTGTTGTTTTTTTCAGCAGGGCAGATTCACTGTATGTTAGGTTGTTTTTCATTTTTAATATTTCTTTAGTTACCTCCATTTATATAAAACGTCTGGGTTTCACAGGCGTTTCATTAAATTTGTTTGTAACTGAAATACATAAGCTATTTAAACTTGCTTCATCTATTAATAATAGCTAGCTTCATCTATTATATATATTATAATAATAGCTAGCTTCATCTATTAATAAAAGTGCAGTAACCTGATCATTTAAGGTCTACGTTGGGTAGTCTTGAGCGTAAACGTTAAACATATACAGGGGCTCGCGTAGGATACGAAAGTTTTTCAGAACTTACGATATTTTTATGAATACTAAATTTCTTGCGTAAATATTCAATACAAAATTACTCCAATTCTCGGGAAAATGCTTAAGAAAAACTGGGGTAGGTGGCATCCCGGTCATGGATTACACTGGTGTTGTGCGTGACTCTTGATTTCTTAAAGCTGCAATGAAACCAACAAGTTTGTCATTAAAAAAAGTTTATTTACATATATTACAAGAATAGCACTGACGGGTTCACCAAAGTTCACATTTAAACACATTCCTTTTTGTATTGTTATAGCTACTCTCAAATACTTTATTCAAATCTGACACACTAAAGATTTAGTCTTCAAGTTCAAAAGGAAATACTGACTATAGGGATTTGTTCTTGCATCGCCACTAAACTAGTGCATGGAAAGAAAACGTGGGACATTTCATCAACGACACGTAAAGAACAACGCAAATCTGCTAATGACCTACTGGAGTAAAACATGGCGGAGCTCCGGCGCTCGTCCTCCCAGAGCTCTGCTTCAAGTCAGGTTCACAAACGCAATCATTTTCTGAAAAACAGATCTAATAACTACCACTGTTTCATGTTTAAATCATAAACGGTGGCGTGAAAAAGTAAATACACCCCCTGAAAAGTTGTTTATTTACTTCATTATCATTGCACATACGATAGCTGAACCTCAGTGCTATTAATGAAATACACTGAACTAATCTAACAGCAAACACTGAGAATAATTATATATATATATATATATATATATATATATATATATATATATATATATATATATATATATATATATATATATATATAGGTCTATATAGTTTCATAATAATGTATCTAAATACTGTAGATCTAAGAACATTATACATTTTAGGAACAACTTTTCAGGGTTGTACCTACAGCAAAATGCTGGAAAGTGTGTGTCTTGGTGCGATCACTGACGAAGAATATTGTTACCTGATAAGCTTCTTTCAGTGAAGTTCAGATTTTATAAATATGTAAAGTCAAATATCTACTGTTAATGTTCCTTAAACTCCAAAGTGCACTGTAAAGCATTCACTTCTATAACACACTTCATACAACTGTATTTTAAATACAGTTGTTGTTTTTTTAAACACGCCCTTGTTGACTTTCCCCTCACCAATTCCCCTTGCTCCTCTTGAGGACTATTATTGAGGACAAATACTTCATTATCTGAAGTAAAACTTGTCAGATGACCCTTTTGGAGGACTGATATTTCTCATGTATTTACTCAGAAGTTACTGTGATCTGATATTTCCCTGTTTTGGTCTCGACGTAGCTAGCTAGTTAAGCGCACCAGCAGGTTATAACTCTAGATCAGGAGTATTCAAGTAAAGTTTGTGAAGGTCCAGTTACATAAACTTTCTTGCTTACGAAGGTCTGCATAAGAGACTAACGCGGCTGACTGGTGACGATGGTTTCTTTTTAGTTCTTAACCATCAACGGTTAGTTCATTTAAATTTGGTTTTGTAGCGGTGCTTCATGTTAACACATTTGATCAACGCCACAGAATAATGCAGGGAGAATAAACGCAAACGTCTTTGTCCAGTCATCTTTAAACGTTATGTTTTCATCGTCAACATTTCTTTAAAAAAAAAAAAAGTGTCATCAGTGTACTGATCAGACCAGAGAGCAGGTAAATACAATGAAAAATCTGTGAACGTTACAGCTAGATTCTGGTCCAATGAGCTGCCTTCGGCTAAATCATTTACATAAATGCATGTGATTGGATAAACCGCTATAATTTTTTTTTTTTTTTTAAGTAATTGGTTCCCGCCGCTGAAACCCTTTGCTGGATATATAGATATCTAACATAACTGTAATATATATTTATAGAAGTCAACTAATATTATTTTTTTCAAAATGTAAATACTAAAAATATCCAAGAAATTCAAGAAAACCCAACTGCCTTTTTTGCGGCCACTGACTGGTGAGGGCATGTCGACAAAGTCGTGTTAAAGACCCTTCCGAACTGGAGTATTTTTACACTTTACTTCCATACTACAGCAAGTACCAACTTCAAACATTCAAACGTTAGTTGCCAAGCGAAGCTTTGTAACTTAAAAACATAAATTCATGTGGCAACAAACCTACTTACTAGTTCATACTGGCACGTTGTTTCCACATAGTCACATTTACAGGATTTTTTTTTTTTTTAAATTATTGAACTCTTGGATAGTCAAGTATTTGTTTATTAGAATTTCAGCTTAAGTGCCTGAAATGGATGACAGAAGCACCCTTGGTGGAAGAGGCATTGATAAAAGATTTATCCATGACATCACTGGAGATGGTGTAGTCGTGTGCAGTTGTGCGCGGTTCCTCCCTCACAATGACGACGTCGTAGAGTCCACTACCTCTCGTCCGTTGCACACGGTGGGAACTACGGTCGCGGCTGAGGCTGTACATGAAATATAAAACGTTTCGTTGTCCGTTCTAGTGAGAGACGTTTCAACCATTAACCTTTTTTACGCACAGAAATATGATGCAATCTCAGTGTAACCATGCTGATCACTCAAGCATGTAAAGGTCTTTGACCTTGGTTTCCGAAAGACTGAATTCCACTCGGACCTGCTCCGCTGAAAGGAATTTGAGCTAATATAGAGAGGAGATTCTGTAGGTACACCGTTACTAGTGTTAATCTTAAGAATACGGTCTACAAAGTTGTATGACGTAGCATATTTTTTTCTAACCTTAAAGGATTACACCAGCAATTTTAAACCTCATCTATAACGAGATAATATCTATAGAGTATATGTTTTTACCACAGACACCTTTTCCCTGTGCTGTGAAAATAATAGAATAATTACTGTAATGGTTCAGTATATCAACTGAGAGTAACGTAATAAAAAAAAATAATCAGCAACGGTTAGTTATGAGACAGTAGGTGGAAATACGCCATAGTATTCCTTTACCCCTGATAAGGATGAAGCAGGTATTTGACTACCGTGTGAGTAGGTGGAGCTGGGGGCCGTAGCGGCCGTGGAGAACCGGTTGTCCTTGGCCCTCAGCGTTGTCACGTTCTTCTGCGGCTGGAACAGTATGATGTGGATCTTGGGGGCGAAGAGGCAACCGAGGACCACCGAGCCGCTCAGACTCACCGAGATGCACATGGTGGTTGTCTGAACCTGTGGAGTACACCGAGAGACACGGGTGTTAAGACAATTGTAAGCAGATAGAGATAGAGAAGACGGTCTCATAGTACCATGTTATAATTCAAAAGCATTTACTGAATTATTTATTTACGTTCCACCTAAACGCCTCTTGTCACATTTTGATATTTGGATCACTTTTACTCTATCGGTTTCTATTGTACAAGAAGGCCATGTATCTGCACTGACCTCTACGTGTTTGAGTGGTGTGCATCATTCGCAATAAGCTCCCTGATCACTTCTTAAAAGCTCACTTCTTTTCTCCCTTTGCCTAAAACTCTTTATTCTAAATGATATTATTAGCATATTAAAAAGCAGATTCGATATTAAAAACCTAATTAACGATAGAAAAATGCAAAGAATTGTGCATTTGAATGTCATTTTTATTCATCAGTGCCTCATTATAGAATAAAGTATCATTTTTTTTAATGACATCATTACTATTTGATGATGCCTCTCATTTTTAAAATCACCCTTTGAATACACCTCTAACTGTCTGAAGGCCTACTTTATTAGCTTTGTAAGTGAAGTTTGTTAAATGACTCCGCTGTCATACAGAGCGGCCTCTAGAGGCGAAATAAAGACCATCACTGACAAAATTTTGTTGTGTTATTTGAAGTGTTTTTTTGATACATTTTTGATGTCTATTTTTATGTGTTATTTGGAGTGTTACTTTTTGGTTCAGTTTGGATGTATATCTTTTATTTACTTTAATATTTATTAATAGTTAATATATTAATGTTTATATATATATATATATATATATATATATATATATATATATATATTTTAAAAGTACAGTGCATTTTCATGTTACAGTCAGTACTGTTTATTTTTGTAATAAAGTTCAGCAGTATTTTACTTTGAGTGTTATGTTTTCATTCTGTATCAATTTTAAAAACTATTGGGTGATTAGTCGGTTATCGGCAGGTACCGCCCAACTTGGTTATCGGTAAAATCCACTATCGGCTGAACTCTCGAGTGGGTCAGCATCAATCCTCTAGACACCAGGAGCAGAATGATCTCGCCACCAGGTCTTTATTGTTTTCTGTGTTGCCATCAACGATAAGTGTCTTGTTTAACGGAGCAGACTTCCATTCGTTCACCCAGACTCTTAAGTTAGCATATGCTTCAGGGTTCCTGAGAACTCAGAGAACCTGCCTTCTTAGCTCTGCAGATTGTGCCTATTGTGCCTAATTTTATTCAGTTTTAGCAAGCAGATCCTCTTTTAAGCTACTAAAGCCTTGGAGGATGCCTTCATGCTCCCTGACAGGTTAGCATCTCATTCAGCAGACCTGCAGTATGACTACAGATAATTACTATGTTCTGCTTACATCATCAGTCTGCACAATGCAGAAAGCGGGTTCACATAAACGCAGACGTTCTTCAAAGTGAGCTTGAGGTAAAAAGGACATTTTTTCTGTCCATTAGCGTTATTATCGCCACCACAGTATTTGTAGCTGTACTTTGAGTTCCATGTCCTCCTATTGCTGGCTTTTAGACGAGCGTTGTATCAATCTCACACTCTCTGACTGTAATCAAAATTTCTCACAGTGCCATAATTTCAGAAGTTTTTTTTTTTTTGTGGCTGCCTTCGGTCGCAGTGGCACTAAATCGACTGCTGGTGAACGCATGCCAAATTATGCATTTTAAGATCGCCGGTCTCAACTCGCCAGCAAAGAGTTCTTTCATGATGTGCAGTCTGCGAAACTCGTGCAATGTAAACGCAGGTGTACCAACCCAGCAGATGTCTGAAAAACTTTCAGTTGTCTCCCGCGTCTCTCGTTTCTGTTTAAATTCTCACTGATTTAAAACGTGTCTCGGAGCACAGGCGCAGAATTACATTTGTGTTCCAGCACTTTGTTTGTCTCCGTCTGAAAACTTTTGTTCCATCAGCGTCGTTACTGCAAACTCAACAGACACCGGCGTGTGACGAGCAGAGCTCATTTGGGATCGCCCCCCCCCCGCGCTACTCTGCGGTAAGCCGTAAAATGCTGGACAAAATACCAAAGCGAGGCTTGACAGGAGCCAAACCGCTGTGGGAAAGAAAAGGGAGAGTGAGAAAAATACGAATCTCTTTGTTGCGCTGACAATCGCTGCACTCTGCTCCCGTCTGCGAGGCCGAGGGTGCCGTGCTGAATCCCATCGCCGCAAGCCTCCCTTTTATGCCAGAATACATTAAAACTAATTCTTTTCCAAAACTGTTTTCATACTGAGACGGAGCTCCTCATTAGTTATGATTCTACATTTTAAACACGGCCAGAGGCTTTATGAATACGTTTTTAGACCGTTGTAAACATCTACTATATCTTGATACCAGGGATCGCTAGGTCTATAATCTGGCACAGGAATGACCAAACTTTTGAAAAACAGGTTTTTTGACCTATTAAACAAAGGCCATGTTCACTACAAAAGCTTTAAGTAATGTTTTCTACCAATATGCACGTCTAGCAACAAACAGACAGCAGCCGGTACGATTAGGCTGCTTGCGTAATGCCGACTGAACCCTAGAAAATTTAGCTGATTATGGGCATCATTATCACATTTATTGGAAAGTACCCCTTGTACAAGGAGACTCTGCACAGAACCTGCTGTAACACTGGATGCTGACGTGAAGCGCTCCTTGCATAGTTGACGCTATCAAAACTTGATATGAGATTTTTGCAGGATCAAATTGTGTTGAAAGTCTGTTTGAATACACCTTGATATTGAGCAACACTACTATCTTAAATCTAGCGTGCCAGTTTTATTTTGTGCAGCGGTAGCTCAGTGGTTAAGGCGTCGGGCTACTGATCGGAAGGTTGTGAGTTCAAATCCCAGCACCACCAAGCTGCCACTGTTGGGCCCTCGATCAAGGCCCTCAACTGCTCAGACGTATAAATGAAGTAAATGTAAGTCGCTCTGGATAAGGGCGTCTGCCAAATGCCGTAAATGTCATGATTAGCTTGACAATAAAATGAAAAGGTCACAGTTGATTTTCCTCGGTTTGACATAGTAGCTTCAGTGTAGTTAGCTGCTTTTTCTTAGTAGCTTAGCTTCTTTAAACCATGAGTTTCTGAAGCTTTCTGTAGCTTGACAAGTTGCGGATGCAAAGTAACCTCCCCAACGCTGATTTCAGAATATACATACAGTATATTTTTTATCTGTAAAGTTAGGTAGCAGCTTCCTATCACGACAGTTGTAAACAACAAATGCATGCTGATGAGCTAAAATTGGTCACACGTACAAACTGAATATTTTGCCACTTTGTTCGATTAGTCATTGTTTTTCAGAAAGAAAAATATGACCTCAATCATGAACTGAGCTACTTTTGTCATAACGCTTTTAGGGATGTTTGGCTAACTACATTTTGTGTTACCTGACGTTGCCTTTTAAATACCATTTTATTTAACATTTTTACTGTTTCTGTGCATTCTTCAAATTTAACAGCTTTCTTTACACTTATACCTAATGCGTCAACATATTCACAACCTTTCTTTTAAAGACACATATCTTGCAGTCTATCTCGCTATACATGACACGTTATTCTTTTCTCCTCTCGTCATCACGTCAAACGGATCTAGGGATACATCGCAATTCTTTCCTCAATCCGGTCTCCACTTTGCACTGATGAGGAAACACTGGCTTTCTTCCTGGCACAGTGATCTTTTCTGACAGCTATTTCCTACGGCAGGCCTGGCATTGCCGCTCACACAGCCTTGGGCCGTTCTTGATGGCTGTGTTTACCGTGGAGCTAACTCAGTTCTGACATCTCACACCACACAGCAAATCGAGTCCGCAGATAAAGTGCGACAGGCCGCCCACAGTCTCCCGGAGGGACTCGTAACACACTCGAGTGTTACGTGCTCACGCCTCTGTGAGTCGTGTGTCTGCGTTGGTTGATTTGCTGGATTTATCTGGTTAAGCAGCCAGCGTAAAAAGCCATCTGTCACTTAATGCCCCGTTCGTCGTGGCATGTCCGACCTGTATGCACAGTAAATTGACATTTTTATGGGTAGAGTATAAAAAATTGAAGAAGCCTCAGCATATCAAAGCAGCATTACCCATCCTTTAGAAGATGTGCATTTTGTTACTTGTACATACAGTTGTTATTTTGTGGTTTTATAGGAAAGGTTAAACCAGCCACCATGTAGTTAATGATGGAGTAAATGATTTGTGAGCGAATGCAGAGTCCAGGACGGAACAGCGTTACAGCTGGGAGTGTTACTGCCTCACAGCTCCAGGGTCCCTGGTTTGATTATGAGCTTGGGCTACTGTCCTCCAGGTTCTCTGGTTTCCTCACACATCCCAAAAGTATGCCAGTTGGTGGGTTGTCTATGATAATTTGCTCCCAGGTGTGAGTGAGTGTGTGTACATGGTGCCCTGTGATGGACCAGCCTCCCATCCAGGGTGTACTCCCGCCTCACGCCTATTGCTCCCGGGATAGGCCCTGGATCCACTGTGACACTCACTACGATAAAATTACTGAAGATGAACGGATATAAGGTTCAAAAGCTTCAGTCCATTACCAAAACCTGTTTTTAATTTCATCGGCTCTAAAAATCGAATGTGTTTCTCAAAGACTCACTCAGCAACGAAAAATGGTCAAGCCTTCCCCTTCACTCCCAACTGACCCTTCTTCCACTTTTAAAGCTTTAAAAATTATGTTTTGTTACCAAGAGCTCTGAAGCTCATTGGAATGACATGATTGTTTTAGTTTTAGAAACCTTAGGAGATTACATACTTTCTCTCTGTGTAAACATCAATTTTTCACATCAGTTTAAAATACAGTAAATGGGGTTATAATAATAATAATAATAATAATAATAATATATTATTAACTTTTTAATTGGTTGCATATGATAAATGTTTAACGACTGTTCATGGTAGTGCTCTCAGACTTTGCATTAAAGAGTCATAATCTTCACTCACCCTGTAGTCACTTGCGGTGACGTAGAAGATAGGCTGAAAGGCCAGCCAGATGATGCAGGTGGTGTACATGGTGAAGCCGATGAACTTGGCCTCGTTGAAGTTCTCAGGGCACTTCCTGGTCTTGAAGGCGTAGAATGTGCACAGGACGATGAGGATGCAGTTGTAGGTGAGTGACACCAGCATGCTGGAATCCAGACTGTTGCACTTCAGGGTCACCACGTCACGCCTCTCGGGACTCATTTCCTTCCTGACACCTGGTGCCTCCACCAGGAGCCACACCAATGCCACCAACAGCTGGGCAGAGATCAGCACACCACAGATGGCCACTTGTGATGCGGGGCTGATGAAGCGAGGCCGCTGGGCACCGTCTCGCACTCCACCAAAGATCCGCGCAATACGATTGGTCTTGGTGAGCAGGGCGGAGTAGCACACAGCGAACGAGGTGCCGAGGCCGAGACGTCGCAGGGCACAGACAACTGCGGACGGCTTAGCGATGTAGATGAAGGTCATGGCGTAGCACAAGAGAACCCCCAACAGGAGGATGTAGGACAGCTCACGGCCACTAGCCTTCACCACTGGAGTGTCGTTGTGCCGTAGAAAAACTCCGGCCACGGCCAGGGTACACATCATACCCAGACAGGCGATGGTCACAGGTCCTACAGCCCAGGCGTCTGACCAGTGGATGTATTCTTCTGGAAGCTCGTAACAGCCAGTCAGGTTGGCCAAAGGCCATTCTCCAAAGCCACAGTCCTCACAGGTGAACTCATCTAGAAGGTACTGATGGGCTTGGCAGGGGATGCAGATCCAGCAGCAAACATCCCCGGGTTGCATGCTCTTGGCCTCGTTCGGTTGGCAAGGGTCGCTGCACTGGGAGGTGGGCACTGCTCCTCCGGCCCAATGTAAAATGCTGGTGTTAAGAACCAGACTTTGGGCCCAGTACCCCACCTTCCTGTAGACATACCTTCCGTGCTCTTGCCGATAATGGAAGATGTTGTAGCGGCCTAAGCAGTCACCCGAAGAGGTGAAGCGCACCACATTCTCTGTATCAGCAGGTCTAAATGGAGCTAGTTAGTAATGGTAGAAAGAAAGAAAAAATAAAGGGCAGTGAAATTTAGTAAAAAGACAATATTGAATAAAAATGGTTTCATTTAGAGAACGCATCCTTCATTAGCACATTTACTAGCCAGAAAATGATCTCATCCTGCCTTCAGCAGAGTTTTTGAAAAATGCTAAGGCTTTGAGCTATGGTTGCTAATTATCACCACCTGCTGGCCAAAACACTTTAATGTGCATTTATTTAATGCTATGAAAAATAGCTCTTTATTATGGGTCATCAAAGGCCATGGTTAACACCCAGATCAATCAAATTAGCTTCAAAACAAACAAACAAAAAAAAAAACAGCTGGAGACTCCACTGCATAGCGTCTCCACTGATCTTGGAGAGATGAAACACCATCGGTGGGCTTATTTGCTGAAATCCCATGGGCTTTATTGCTGAAACTGAGTACACTGCCTCTGATGTATTGCATGTATAAAGTGCGGCTTTTAATGATTAAAAACAATGAAATATTTAAATGCTAATTTTGGCTGGATCAACATTTTCTTCTTTCAGGCTCTACCAGATTTAAAGTCCTCTCTATGCTTACTTTTTTTTCTCACAGTTTCTCTCTGTGCAGCTACGCTGACTGGAGCTGTGTGGTAAACTAATAATTACAGTTTTTAAATCTGAAATTCAGCAACATCCTTTGAATGAGCAGTAAAAACAACGTACATCACAGGGTATTCATCTGAGGGATGCCTGAACATTGGTAGAAATAGCTCTCCTCTCTTTATACAGGGAATACTTGATGGATAAACAGTGTTGATAATGAACGAAAGTAGGTAGCAATTAGCATTATGCACAGCAAATCATGCTAATTGGTCCCACTAGCTTTCAGCAATTGCTATTCATTTTTGAAGTAGCATTTTTACGAAGCTGTGGTAAATATTGTAATTGTCAGTCACGCCACTCACCATCAAACTTGGTCTTGAGGATGAACTCACGGTAGAACCTTTTGCCGTTGCCAGGCTTCATGGCATCGCACACTCGTGTGGTGTTGGGGCACACGGCCTGCCGCATGTTGTGCAGAGCGTGCGCCATTGCGTAGACTGCATTCACGACGAACATGATCTTTGACTCCTGCTTGAACGTGCCATCCCTCAGGCTGTGTCTGGCGCAGCCCGGCTCGTGCAGCCGACACCCAAACTTGTGCTCCCAGAATTCTCTGAACCAGGGGTTGCGTGTGTTGAGCTCCGGAGTGAGTTTGGTGAAGTAGTCCTCGAACTCCCGGATGGAGTAGGAGGCGAGCTCGATGGTGAAGGCCCCGTTGGCCGCTTTCTCACTGCCGTGCACCACACTCTCCTGCGCCCCCCAGCCATCGCTCGCCACCCAGATAAAGGTGACATTCATGCGTGCTGCTGCAACCAGAAGCTCCCTGGCGTCCTCGCTGCGTGTGAACAGGATCACCACTTTGGCATTGGTCTTCTGCTGCAGTGAGCGGATCACGGTCTCGTAATTGACCCGATTCATGGACCGGCTGACTTTAACCGAAGTGGCGATGCAGATCTGGCGCACACGTGCTTCCTGCTGGAAAGCATCAATACCTGTCTCACCATAGTCACCCTCAGAGGCCACTGTTGAGACGTAGGTCCAGTTAAAGTAGCGCAGGATGTCAGCAATGGCTTTTGCCTGGTAGAAGTCTGGTGGCACGGTTCGCGCAAAGTAGTCATAGCGTGATTTGTCGCTCAGCTTGGCACTGGTGGAGGCATAGCTGATCTGAGGGATCTGGAAGAGCCGCAGCAGGTTGGCCACCTGGAGACATTTGGAGAGGAGAGAAGACAGTCCTGATGTCCTACGCCAAACACTATCAAGACATTTTTTGTGTCTGGAGCTATGAGGCTGGTGCAGCTAACAAGTAAGGGAAGCTTATAGCTATATTATGAGCAAAGGGAAGATCTTTTCTTTAATATCCCAATGATATAAAATGTGGAAAATGATCCTAGGCTTTAAGGCTACTCCAAGAATATATCCATTGCATATACTGTGTACAGGTGTAATCCTGTACAGTTAAACATCTCTGACTCTTCAGTTTGCAATTACTGTTTTTATGCCGTGAAATGACACGTGTCAAGTAGCAAGAGAGAGTGTGGACATCAGGAGGTACCTGGGCAATTCAGCAGGTTTACAGACCTAGTGATAGACTCCATCCAACATATTGCACCTCCAGTCACATTGTCTCCACACAAATCAATTTAGATCGATAGCCAAGGGCTCTCTGCAAAGCTTGTTGACAAGCAATCAGCCAGACACTCCAACCTCCATGCCTGCCCATGTCCCCACTCTATGAAAATATTGCCTCTGGCTATATATCTGCTCCACATGGAGAGGGATTTGGAACCTACAAAGCCTCCATCTTCATTCGTTATCTAGCTCATCTGGGTCAATCATTTCTGCTTGCTTAACCATGGGACTTGGGCAGGATTCATTCTGATGGATCGAGATAACGGCTGCAACCAAAAACAACAGATAAGGAATATTGTGTTATTTATCCCAGGGCATGATCAGGTTAAATTTAGGTGTCGAAATCTTGCTTTTATGGTTCACTATAATGGTTGCCAGCGGGCACGCAGGGAGTACTGAGTTCGTCCAAACTTTTTGCTTACTCTCAACATGAAAAATTCATATGGATATTTCAAAGGACACGGAGACAAAATCATTCATTTAGATCCGGCTGTGGCATTTCTTCCTTAACTTTATTATAGCTGCAGTTCGCTCGTGAACTTTCAGGTGGACATTCAGGTGGATATTACATCTACATACTTATTTCCCAAAGCTTTCAGAGCAATCACTGGAGGAACTCGGTGAAGCCGTTCACTCTGCAAATTGGAGTGACAATTAGGCCCGCCAGGAGAGCCGGCTAAGTCTGTGTCCAGGCGGATTCACATATAGCATAAGGCTTCTCACATTAAAAGACCATTAGTCTGAGGCTTCTCCGGCCAATTGTTCTGCTTTAGGATCAATTTTTGCCTTTTGTATTTTAATGACTTACAATTACATGGACATCACGAACTGACCTTAGGTCAGACTTCCCTCTGAGACACTCCATACTTTCAGTTCATGAGCTCGAGATGTGGCAGTGCTCAGTAGACTAAATCTGATAACAATACCCCTAAGGGGTTGCATGCAATTTTCTCCCTCCCAACTTAAATTCCAATTTCGAGTCCCACCTAAGGCAAATCCATTTCAATTCAGCCACCAGACACACACGGCTGTTGTTATTGTATCTGTCTCTGCATGCATGTGGCTAAGGGATTCTTCTTCAAGCTGAAAATAATCTTATCCTCTGAATATATGCAACAGTGTGCACTGTAATGCTACTAGCTGGCTGTGCCGGTGTTAAACACTGAGAGGAGTTTTACCCATTCAAAACAGGGGGCCAGAAATGGTAAAGAAAGGGTTTATTCGAGGGTTCTGTGTACAGTTACAAAGAAAAGCTTAGCTTATTAAAATGGGTCTAATCTCTTGTGGGTTATGCAAAACCCCTTTTTTGGGTAACCCGATTGTAGAATGTAACCAAGTACAATTATCGCTTTTGTCATAGTCTTAAAAATCTTAAACAGTTTTGCCAGAGAACACTACTGTACAAATAGTACTGTACAAATAGAAATCATATGACTGACATATAGGTTAAGGATTAGTATGGAATCATTTTTGGGACCTGATAGATGGTTCTCTAATTATTTGTTTATTTATTTATTTATTTTTGATGTTATAAGTTGCTAGATGATTTCCTGCCATTGTGGAAGATTCATTGTAGTGTGAAATGATCTCTCTTAGAAAAATAAAAGTTCCTCAAGGGGTCTTTGAATAGTCAGGGGTTCTCAACTTTCTAGAAATTGTACTTGGAACTGTCTTATTGTATAGGTATACGCTTATTGTATGTTTATTCCACTCCAAAATGGTTCCCTAAAAAAAAAAATCTTTAAAAAACCATAAATGTTTTTATTTATTTTTTTTAAGAAGACTGTAGATGGATCATAATGTTGTATTGTTGAAAGAATGTGTCGTGTGACAGTCAGTGGCTGTAAGTAAATGTCTACAGGTTAAATCTTGTGGAAACCATTAAAGTTTCTATGTAGAACTGTAGAGAAGAGGGTTTCCCTTGGACAAAAGGATCCATGGCGGCAAAGCGGGTAGCATCGAAGTCTCACAGCTTCGATCCTGAGCTCGGCTTACTGTCTGTGTGGAGTTTCACATGTTCTCACCGGTGTCCAAAAACACGCCAGTCAGTGGATTGCCGCTAGGCGTGAATGAGTGTGTGACCTGCAGTGGACTGTTGTACCATCCAGGGTGTATTCCTGCCTCGTTCTCAGTGTTCCTGGGAGAAACGCCAGATCCACTGTGACCCTGCCCAGGACAAAGCACTTGCTAGAGATGAATAAACGAATGAATAAAAGAAGCTAGAATCATCAACACCCAGAGAACCCCAGGGGTAACACCTTATTCTAATGGTATAGCTGTATTTTAATTCTGTAGCCCTGGAAGAAGAACGTCATGTGAAAGCTACCATCATGGCCTCGTCCACATGCTGATAGACATTAGATGTGATGTATTGGGGGTTCACATGCTTAACACTGCACGACAGCCATGTTTAAGTAGCCCGGTAGGTTCAGGGCCACTGGAGACCAGATGAATCACTGACCTAAGGAGGAGAAACCGAGGGAATGTAATTCGTTTAGACAAGCGCGAGTCTGGTCAGGACCGAAACACTGGTTCACTATCAGTACTCCCTACTGAGGGAGACTCGTCCTGCTCAGACCGTCTAAGATGCAAACCTAGTACTTTTGTGCATTAAGATTTCATTTACGTGTCACTGCATTTGTTTCTTTCCCTTTCCCTTTGGCATCCTCGATCTCAAGTGGAATGTATCAGAACAGCACAGAAGCGTTTGACAGAGAGCAGCTGAGCTGTTGTTAACAGTCCATCACCCTGCACACTTTCAAGACGCACACCAGCAAGGGAGACACGTCACTAATCTCACTCTCTGTTTCTCCTTTTCTCTTTTCTCTCTGCCTCCCTTGGATATTCAGTCTCCACACACCTAAATGAATATTTATCATCTCCTCCTCCTGTAGGTATGTATGCAGGTGTTCTATTGGAGCATTCAGTGACATCTGTCCGAGTTCAGTAAGACAAATAAAGTCCAGCTGTCCCTGTACCAGAGCGAGGGAGAGACACCATTTTGGGGAATTTGTTCAAATCCAATTCAAATGGAAGCGGCTCATTGGGCTCCTTTTTTTTTTTTGAAGAAGAAGAATTTAAGGGTCACATTACAGGTGTCCTGCCCAGTCTAGGCAATCCGATTTTTAGGCAATCCTGCTCACTGTGCTATCAAATTTAGATACGCATGGATGACCATACTGTTGCTCTGACTGTGGAGTGTGAAAAATGTAAAGCTTTTCTTCCAGCTAACAGTTGTACACGACTAACCTGCTAATTCGCTAGCTGTGCAGAATACAGCAAACTGTATTCTAGCTGTGTGGTTAGAATTAAAACGCTAACACAGCACAGCCTTACAGCTTATGTAGCTAGATAACATGGCCAACTTTCTAGTCCCAAGCTAACCTTACAGTTTATGGCAATATTAATATACAGCTAACTTGCTAGTTTCTTAGCCAGCTACGGAAGTAAAGCTGTATATTTAAAAGTAATTTTATTTCATGAGCCTCCATCTTGCATAACTAGCTGAGACAGCTAACTTGCTAGTCACCAAGGCTTGCTAGTTTTTGGCTACTTAGCTAGCTATGTTATTCATCAAAGAGTAGTTCATCAACAAAACAGGGCTACTGCTAGTTCTGGATCGATCCTCACATTTGTAAGCTGAAAAACTACCAAACGGTGTAAGCTAAAAGTTAAAAGTTTAAAGCTAAAAGTTTTAAAAGCTAAAAGTTACGATGTTTGATGAGGCGGAAGCATTTCTCAAACGTCTGAGCAGAAGTCCTGAATGAGAAAGGGACCTTCGACAGATGCAGCTACTGAATGGAAAACAGCTTCAGGCAGAGACAGAGAGATGAGAGGAGAAAAGACAGGAAGTGGTTGAGAGATGAGGAAGATAAAAATAGTACGCATGTGAGCTAGATTGTGAGAAAGAGGGGATAAAACAAACAGAAAAGCGTTAGCGCTACGGAGGGAGCCGGAGACTGAAAGGCTTCGTATGGGTGAAGCGCTGTGGTGGTTTGACCCCATGTGCGAGTGAATCGAAAGCGGAGTGTCTCGTGACGCAGTTCGGCCGCTTTTTACCGTCCTGCTTTCAACATGAAAGCCCCATCTGTTTCATCAGCTCCTGCGCCAGGCGTGTGGGCATCCCACACAGCTACAGCACTACAGCTTCAGCCAGAGAAGTTATAAAGAGCCTCCCTCCACAAACAGTCACTTAGATCAAACAAATAAATCACGGAACATTAAATTTCATCCTTCAGATTCACAGGATTCAAGTCAACTGGAAATTTACTGCCATTTAATTTCCTGAATATTGGCTGTAAATCCCCGTAATGGGATTTACGTATTTTAGATGATGTGCAGGTTCTCGGTGAGAGTTCCCATGCAGCTTATTAGCATTCTCTAAAACCAGAAGCACAGGTGAGGTCTCTGTGTGAGTGACCTTGTGCAACTCGGAGAGGATAGATGACTCTTATGAACCGCAGTAACATTATTAATACTCCTCATCCTGTGAGCCTCTGTCTCTTCCTGTTCGGTTTGGAGCTGCTCTAACTCCATTGCTGATGCAATGATGGTGGAGGTCACTGTTAACCACTGTTATACCACGGCGCTGTTGAATTCCTGGATTCCGATCGGTCAGAAGTTCGGCTCAGACGGCGTTCATTCTAATACGTAACCTTTCTACGTACACAGTGACTTCTAATGCGGATGCTCCACATAAATGGATTTAAAAAAAAAATATATATATATATATATATATATATATATATATATATATATATATATATATATATATATATATATATATATATAGATAGATAGATAGATATGGATATAGATTTAACATTTTTGGAAGGAGTCTCCAGTGTCAAGCTGCGTTTTATGTTGTCTCACTTTAAGAGACAATAAGGTAAATATGAACCTATCCACAGTGCTACTGGTTTCGGTTCAGTGGATGGAAAGCTCAGTAATAAAAAAAAAAAAAAGCCTCTAATCAATAACTATGTCAAAATATATTCACGTAATGGACTCAATATTTAAGTAGTCGGATTCTTATATCATAATTCCATACCGCAATCATAAACGGATTGTTTTCACAGGTCCTTGTATTCAAAACCCTTCAAGGACAATTTCGCTGTGCGTGTTACCACACGGCAATTATTATTCCCAATACTCCGCATGCACAAGGTCGGGTTTTGTGCAAAATATATATTGTAATTTATTCTTTCACCTGCTGGAGGAAGCGATGAGAGCAGGAAGGATGAAAGAAGCCGCATGACTAGCAATTGGTTTGCGTTATGAGAGCCGGTGTGAACTATGACGCGCCTGGAGAATCTGCCAAACTTTCACACAGACACACACACACACAGTAACCCGGGCAATATTCTGCCACTTTAATTAGAGCGCAGGAAGACTCGCAGTGAAAGAGTGACAGATCCAGACTGAAATGTCGCAGCCAGAATGAAAACTCCGGAGTGCCTCAGGCTTTGTGCATGAAATGAATTAATTGTAATGCGCGATTACTGAAGGATTGTCGTCGTGTAATATCAAGATTCTGTATTCATATTGATTCACTGTTTATTGCAACAGTGTGTTTAAAAAAAAAAAAAAAAATAAAAATTATTGTTTCTTTCTCTAGGGAGGGGAGACGTTTAGTTCTCAAGACAACCACACAACCGGTCTGCCATTCTCACCCACACACAAACTCAAATATAGATCTTTATATCACACACACACACACACACACACACACACACACACACACACACACACACACCCCAAAGATAGCGCAGTCTTCCGGTATCAGTCACCCACGCACCCAAACTTAACCTCAAAACAGTTGAAGCTGAAGCCGGTATTCATAATAACAAACACCTGGGAATACACTCACACACCTGTATTAGGCTATGTTCACGTTAGGTTGTAATGACACAAATCCGATTTTCTGCCTTAATGCCACATAGATCTGCCCCCCCCCCCCAGGGGTGTGTGGGGAAAAAAACTTTTATCTTTCCAAATCCTGCCCTGAGACAGTTTTATATCTGGTCCTAAATTGGATACATATCTGATAAGTGGCATGAATGAGAACGGTCAGATCAGGATCTGTGTGCGACTTCTTCCGCAATGCTCGTGCATATCACCGTCATCGTCATCATCCGGTGTCCGCAGCGAGGACCGAGGACAGCGAGAGCAGTGACTATATTTAGAGGGAGGACAGGGAAATTTGGGATTTACTTTATATTTGAGGAATCAATTCAAACAAAAGCGGAAGCTTCCAAAAGCTACTGAGTAGTGTCCCAGAACTATTGCACAAGAAATCGGTGTGTGCATGTGGGATGTTTCACAGCACAGGTGCGTTCACATTGAGGACTGATATAGACTACGTCCACTGCATTTTCGTTTTAAATCACTCTCCATCCACACTGGCGTTCTTTGAAGGTTTTCCAAAAATTGCTGGTCCACACTGAAACGTCTGAAAACGCTCCCATCCCGACACTGAAGCTTTGGCCCGGGTCATTTCCGTCAGGCGTTTATTTAAAAATGCAGTCTGAAGGTTGTACGAAGTGACATTAATCTTTAACAAGTAAACAAACTGGATAGCAGGCGCAACGACTGCAGTAAAACATCGTCCACCATCTTGTTTCTTTTAAGTCGAATGGGTCATGTGACTGCATCACATACCACATGACTAAAAATGCACCATTTTTCGCTGGACAAAAACACCGCCTCGGTGTGGACGGAAGGCGAATGCGTGGAGAAAAAGATGCGTTTTCAGATTTATCCGGATTAATGTGGACGTAGCCTAAGTCAATAAAGTGAGATAAGGTCACTTTACGAACGTGAACCCTCAAGACAGATAGACAGATCTGATCTGAGCCGGAAATTGGAATTGTTCAATGAAGCTTGTTATATAAACATACACTCATTATGTTAGACTTCTTAACATCGTTTAGTGACTCCTAATACTTCCTTCTCTAATCTACCTCAGCATCCAGATGGCTTGCAGCGAGAAAAAAAAAATACTTGTGTGGAAAAACGCCCCCCCACTCCCGGCTCCTAAAATGGCTGGGATGTCTGTTGCCATGTGCTGTCTGTTTTATATGCGTGTTCATCCACATCATGTTTGCTCAGGGCTCGTGCCAAGCGCCGTCTCTCTCATGCCAGCAGGCTGATTGAGCTCCAGACAGCCTGAAGGCTCCTCTTAGCTCCTTCTACTCAGAGGAGGACAGGTGGCTCGGGTTCTGCCAAAGGAGCGTCTCCGGGGCTGTGATAGTCCCGCCGCAGACGGAGGAAACGGCTCGAGAAGCCGCTCTAATTCCACCTGCTGTGATCTATGATGTGATCTAGAGCGGGGAGAATTTGGTGGGTGCTATTTTGGATTACGACTTGTATGTTTGGTACATTATATAACAATAAAAGCACGGTAGAAAATCACTATCTATTATAATCTGTTATTTTTTTAGCCTCCCACTAGCTAGCTCTCTCCTATCGCACATCACTGCTACACCACAGTGCGGCTGAACGCTTCAAGAAAAGCTCTGAATTCTTTGGGAAACTCGCAATCTCCTGACGCTTTTCTGTTGTGCCATTCGGCAGCCATTCCGCCCATATCATATACCACACTTTGTACCATCTTTGTCCCTTTTGACCGTCCACTTTCCTTATATGGTTCACGCTTCCTGTTCCTGTTGTTTTGGTGTTTAATTAATCATGCTTGTTCCTTGTTTCTCCTCCTGAACTAGTTTGCCTGTTTAAACTCTGTGTTTGTGACATTTTTGTGCACTTGAATCCTGACGCTAGAGTCTAGTTCTTGGGTTTTGACCCTGGTTTTTTTTTCCTCCCCTTTGTGTTTTAACCTCAGCGTTCGACAATCCATGACAGAGGTGATAGAACTCCTCTGTGTAAACATACTCAAAACCATGAGAAAATCGAAGAGTGCCGCCAAATTGCCAAAAGTCGCACCTTGCACCTATCAATAAACGTCCACTTCCGAAGTCGTGAAGGCCACACAAATGTGCCGTTCATATGGAATACGTTCGTTCTGTGAATACATACGACAAGGATCGTACATTAAGGGTGTGCCAAAGCGTCACAAATAGCATGTAGTTAACTCCAATCACAGTCTGGCGCTTTGTTTCATTTATTTTTGAGGCAATTACAAATGTAAATAAGACCACTCCGAGAATAGGACTTAGAAACACCAATTAGCTGTCTTCGGGGCAGTAATTACATCTCTAGTAATGAAGGTTGGCATGTGTTTGTTTTTTTTTCTGGATATTTTATGATAAAAATCGAACCACTGCACAGTTCGCTAGCTAAAGTTTTCCCGACTTTTACCCCACAAAAGAAAACACTACAAATCCCTCAGTTGGTCGAGTTTGCGCAGACAAAAAGTCAGAACCAAAACTAATTATGCAATGGGAACATAATTAGAGCTCGGCCCTCTCTCTGGCAGTGACAGCCGAAAGGAAGGGAGCCGGTAATTAACCATGCTTACACTCACAGCTCACGGCTTTTCAGCAGTGAAGCGCAGGAAAAAGAAGACACTTCAGTGCCGACAGACCTGTCGGGGTACGGGAAGGCTGGAAGCCCTGATCAGGAAACTCCCAAAGTGGCAAGAGAATTTATATCGCCACGAAAATGGCTTCCGGCCAACAATAAAGCTGTGACACTGTCCACGGACATGTCGGCTATTAATACGCAGGGCTGACATCTTAGAGGTGTTGGTACAGTTTTGGTCATTTCATGTGATTACACAGTAATTTCCAGGTGCTTTAAAATACTCTACTTGAAGGAGAGCGGTAATTACCAAGACTATTTCATGATCATAGTATTATAGTGCCTGCAAAACAGCAGTTGCATTTTAAAAACCTGTGAAAACTATAAATAATGTCCAAAAAACCCATTTTGTATTGGCACAATCAGTACAACAACAGAGTCAGTCATTGTTGTGAAAGTACTGATGACACTTGTGGTACTCTAAAGTGTAACGTGACGCATTTTATCAGAAAATCATTTTCATATCTTCATATTACCCAGGGCTAACCGTCAGCAGGCACTGGAATTCACGCTTTTAATATCTAAAACGAAACCCTTTCTCGCTTAATCGAAGACTTCCATATTATCTCTAAACCCACGAAACTGGATCCAAATAACCTTGAGGGAAGTTTATTTTGTGGTGGTGTTTTTTTTTTTTTTTAATTGTACAAGACTACACTTTGATTTGACTCCGCCCATATGAAAACGTCACCATATAAGCCTCAAATATGTTCAAGTCCCATGGCACAGGACTCAAAGAAACAGTTGGTTTTGCTGATCAGAGCAATTTGAGCCTAATGTTTGAGCCAATTTTGGCCTAATGTTTCCTGATTTGCAGGCCTCGATGTACATCTCTCTGTCCGAGTCTCCCAGACTACTACTCAAGCAGAATGAACCTTTATGGCTAGAGGGCAAAAATCAGGATTGTTTAAAACATACACCAACCCATTACACAATTAGGTCAACGGGAGACTACATTTGCTAGTACAGCGTTAGTTTTCTTTCACATGCTAGTTTGCTTTTGCTCACTAGACCCCTCCGATGGCTCTAAGCAATGGCTTATACACCCTTCAAATTGCACTGTGTACACTACATGGACAAACGTTTGTGGACGGTGATATTGTATCATTATACGAGGGGTCATTTTGAATTAACCAAAAGAAGAAGTTTAAAAAGGAAATCATAGTTTGGATAAGATTTGTGTGAGATTGGACATGGTAAACAAAAATAAGATTAGCCAATTTACATTGAAAAGAAAAGAATATATATGCTTTCTTAGTCAGTCATACTTTTTTATTGCATGTTACAACCACTAGGACTAATGTTAATCATGAACCCTAGGAGGCTTGATTCCATGTTAGACTTATTCAAGCCATATCTACCTGTATGGAGACGTCACTATATGATCCCCCGATCACTCCAGATATAGCCAGCGGCGCCTCGTCCGGCACAGGGTTGGACCCGTCGGGGCAGATGAACCCGGGTTGGTGCACTTTGGTGAGCGACGTGCGGACAAACTCGAGCGACTGCTCCAGCGCGTATGTGTCCTTGGAGCAGGTGTCTAGGATGTGGGCACCCAGCTTGAGGCCTGGTAGGATGCGGTTGTCCTGGTTGATCTCATCGAGCGCCAGGAGCATGGCCTCCAGACGCTGGATCCCACGCTGCTCATTGATCTTACCACAGTCCTGCATGCCCTCGCCTTTCTCGTGTACGGGGAACAAGCCACCGATCACCAGGTCGCCATCCATGATGATCTCACGTTTGGCGCCGGGTAGTGCAGGGACGTACCTCGGGCTGGCCTGGACTGGGATGGGAGGGACGAGCAGGAGGACGGCCATCATGGGGAGAACTAGAGGAGCCATGATTGGGGAGTCGATCCTTACTGGAAGCACAGCCATGTTTAGTCGTATTGGATGTGATCTTGGTTTAGATGTTTAGATGTTGGATTTTATAGACTGTTAATGCTTCCAGTGAATGTTCTTGCATTTTTCTTGGCTCGTTCAGGACCTGGAAGAGGAACAAAGAAGGAAATTATAAGGGTTACAAGAGGATCTGTATCTGTCTGTATCTCTCAAGTGTGATCGTTTAATCTGGCCATTTAACACTGCCTAATGTTTGCCTACCAGTTGAACATCTCTGATTAAAACCAGACACCGTGCTAATCATTAGACATCACATTAGGCAGAGAAAATATACAGGGCCGTCTAGCCGTTTAATTGGATTGACCTCCGTGTCGTGGAGGCTGGGCTGCTTTTATTGACTCATTAATTTTATTTAATTATTTGATTATTTTATTTGAAACATCAGAGCCTGTCCAATTCTGGCAAAGAACCAAAAGCAGTGATTCCAGCTCATGGCTTACGGAAGGGAGATTTCAAATCTGTTACGGGAAAAAAAAAAACATTTCTATCCATTTTCACTCAAATAAATCAGCATCAGATTTTAGTTCTGTACATTCAGGGGCTGACATTCGTCATTAGCGATCCTCATTTAACTTCAATTAAAAAACTGCTATTAAAATGCAAGTTTAGACTATTTTAAATCCTGGAGGATTGCTAAATGTTGCATAGATATGATTTGCAATCTGAGACAAAATCCCCAGGCACCAAAATGACAAACTTTTAACAGAGGTCATCCTCGCTTTATTGTTATGCAGATTTAGTATTTCTGTTCCACGGATCCGTCTTTCTCCACGCCAAACTCTTGCCGTTCGTCTAATGAAGCAACATCCTCATATTTATTAAAGTGTTCTTCCTCGACCTCCGTTACCATGGAAACTGCAGACCGTGGGTATGTTAAGGGGGGAACAAGGTGCCATGATAAAGGTAAGCAGCATATAGCAATTAATTTGAGATCTTTCATCGTGCAAGAACAAACACAGCATGCTTAAGGAAAGAGGATTTTTTTTTCAACTGAATACATTAAGGTGCTTCTTTTTGAATAAACGTGGAGGAAGGGGGGGGAAAAAAGTTTGCTGACTGACTTGGTTAAAGTGAACTTATGAAAGAAATAAAAGACAAGCGCACAAAAAGTAATGGCTCAGACTAAAACTGAAAGAAAGAAAAAAAATCTGAATGAAACTATGAAATATTAATGATTCTGTTCCACTGGTGTTTGCTGATGCCAGTCACAAATCTGTATTGGTTTCATTTCTCAGGGCATGATGCTAATGATGAGATATTAACATCTGAAATCAAATACACAACACACTGACCTTTGGCATTTACACGAGACATACACGTAAAGATTAATATAAGACTAGGTGAAGATAAACAGCTCCCTGATTTGAACCCTGACCACAGATATAATTGGTTCAACATAAAATCTTTTTATCTAACAAACATAATAGACGGATAATATTAAATCCACAGTTTTCTGATTGTATCCATATTTTCTGTCTATTGGAGCAACAAACAAAAAAAGCCGTGCAAATGTCATCTGGAAAGCAGTTTAAGCGCAGTTTTGAATGATCTCTGAGATTCTTAATTTAGTATTGATTCCCAATTCAGTTGTTTCATACAAGTCCATATTAGTATTATATGATTGTTCCAGGACAACGTGATGAAGCACGGTGCCCAGATCTATCTGGGTTCTTCAGTATCCTCCTATCTTTCCCCAAAAAATGAATTGGTGCATGATGCCCTGTGATGGACTAGAGTCCCAATCCCGGTGTATTTCCGCCTCGCACCCAGTGGTCCGGGGATACAGTGTTCTCCTATTCCGCCGTGACCCTGACCAGGATAAAGCGCTAACTGAATATTAATAATCGAAAGCTGTTAAATGTTTATATATCTGTAATACGTACATGAACACCACCGAGTATTGGTCTGAGTTCTACCTGAGAGATCACGTGACAGGAAATGCAAACTTGTGCACATGATAAGACACTTTTGCGAGTTGATACAAGGTCAGACGTCAACTCCGTTCTATGCAGAATTGCCCGATACAGTTCTTTCGGCCGTTTCCATATCTCCAAAAGTAAACCTCTAAGTTTCTTTGATTTAAGTGCACAGCTTCCTCCAGGTAAGTCAGAGATGTTTTCTGAGCTCTGACTTTTTCGTGGCAGCTATCCCTGACATCTGTCTCAACCTCGTCACGGCTAACGCTTTGGCTCACGGCCGTGCAGACGACCAGCAGGGTCCAGCGAGTGCGGCCACGCAAAATACTTAATTGGCATTAAAATCAAATCTTTCCTTGGCTTTCGTGCAGCAGATGGGAGCAGCTGGGCTCTCTGTGTCATCACCAAGGTTGAGGCCTGGAGTTAATGGGACACTCCATGCCAAGGTAATGTAGCATGATCAGGCCAGAGAGGAGATGATTAGGAGCGAGGAAAAACTCTCTTTCCTCATGCGGATCCAAAAATAATGAGTAATACACTATATGCGTGTTTCAGGGCTCAGTGTTCTGATAATGAAAAGAAAACTTATGGAAAGTGATATTAAATCATTTTTAACCTCGTAACAGCCTGTGGTGTTTCTGAGTGTCATGTCACGTCGCTTGTGCAACATGATGCAAACAGAAGAGCATCGCTGGAAAGCACACAGCGTCCAAAACAACTGGGAATAATTGACAGAAGGATGTTAGCAGTCTGTGCATCTCGTCACCTACTTGTCCTGGCTCAGGTTCCCGAATTTTTCACTTGTCAGTGCTCTTTCTATTAGTGAGCTTCAAAGCATGATCTTATATTAACATCTGTCCCGGGAGTCTAAGCACTTAAGGAAGCGGAGGCAGACAAATTCCTGTTAGTGTTGGAGGAAAAAGACTTTTTGTCCCCAGAGTGAGCCCATATTTATTTGAACCAGGGTTACTGTATAATACTGTATAAAAGAGAACCATACAACAAATGTCCGTTTTAATTTCAGGTTGTCTTCAGGTTTCCCTATCAGAGAGTGTTGCATGGAGAAGAACTCTACTATCCATAGAAGCTTTAAAGAAATGGACAGAAGGAAAAAAAAAAAACCTATATGGTTCCATGATGTTTCTTCAAGGCGTCCACCAAACTCCATGGCATGTTCAGACTCAATTAGCCATCATATTGATGGTGGGGATGGAGGTGGTGATGGTGGTGAGGGGTTCGTCCAAATGATTTAGTCTTACATTACTACAGAATCTAGTTTAGGGAATATGATTTTGAATGATGATCTTTCCACAAGTGATGAATTAGAAACTTTTAAAAAATTAGTCAGACTTTTGGAGTCTACTGTAGGTTTCAGTGTTTGATTAACAGCATACTCCTGACTCTCCTAAAGCTAAATTAAACACACAAGCATTTATGTTAATGCACTGCATAAATGATTAGAATCCCCACCATAAGATTGATAGCACGCCTCCAAATCAAACACTTCGACCCTCTGATTTTTGTCACGTTTCCAACCGATAATTAGGATTAATGGCTCTGTTTGTGGAGCATTTCCTTCATTCTGGCGTAATTTGATTGTCTGAGAGTGCCACGCTGGCTTCATCTACATGTTAGACCTCCGGTAGTGCCGGACAGAGAATTCAACACTCAAATGTGGGATGTTTCTAGGTAACCACGGGGAAGCTGGATAATGGCATACACGATGGAGTCGTGGGGAAAAAAAACAAACGGCTTGATCTCAGCAGGATCTTTTTCTTGGGTATGAGTGTGAATCTCAGAATCGCAGGCGTAAGCAGCTGAGCTCCTCCACCAGAAGCGTGTAAACATCCTCCCTGTTAGAAAAAAAGGGGATCAATTGTTTATGAATTCATTGGATGATAGGGGATCTAAGGGTTCTACTTTAAAACCTTTCTGATATGGGATCATCATACCAAGTAGGGTACCTTTAAAGGCTCCCCCAGGGATACAACTGAAGAAGTGTAGTTTGAGTTAATTCTCACTCTCACTTTCAGTAAGCACTTTATTTTGGTCACGGTGGCGGTGGAGCTGGAGCTTATCCTGGGAAAACTGGGCGAGAGGTGAGAATACACCATGAAAGGACACCAGTCCATCGTACACACGTTTACACCAATGGGCAATTTATCTTAGCCAAGCTACCTATTGGCATGTGTCTTTTGGAGGTGGCAGGAAAGGGGAGGAAATCAGTGCGAACTCTGGGAATACTCCTAAACTCACACACAGACAGTAACCCGGAGCTGTTCCTTGGTCTTAATATAATTACACCAGAGATATTTAGATACAGCTGGATCCAACATCAGCTGGACAAACACATCTTGATACTGCATCCTGTTTAAATTTGCCAAATGATTACGTCTCATCAATGGTGAGATCGTGTTGAAGATTGTGATTTGTATCATGTATTGTGAAAATGTCTTCAGTACTATAAATATAGTCTATTTATAGTTTTTATAATCATTTTCACTTAAAAAAAACAACAAAAAAAATGCAGATTTGCTTCTTGCTCCTGACTGCCCACAATTCTTTGGACTAAGGCCAAACTGAATTTTGCAACGTTGGATGAATCGATGCATTTATACACATACAAATAAACCATATGGTGTTGCCTTTTAGTTACCATGGCTTCCTAAGAACGGTGTCACTACAGACTCAAGGCTTCTCATGACCTGCTATAGGACTGCTGAAGTGGGCTTGATTTTGTAGAGGTGTCTAGAGAAAACCCTGCTCTTTTATTCACTTGTGGGGGAAGAGGTCCGCTCCGGATGAATAGTGCTATTCAAATCACCGTGTTATTGAGGCTTTATTATCCAGAACTTAAAAAAAAAAAACGATTCAGTCCTCGCCAGGCTGTCATGTTAAGCGTGTTTATGTAATGAATATATATATATATATATATATATATATATATATATATATATATATATATATATATATATATATATATATATATATACATACATATATGACATGAATGGAGCACAGCCCTTGTCACCACAACACACTGCATCTCTTTGGCAAGAACACTAAAGACGCATTATGCCTCCTCTATTAGAACAATGACAGCCATGAAAAACACACCAAGCATCTTGAATAGCATCACAGAGACTCGTACGTAGGAGGGCAGATATATGTATAGGCTACCGTTACAGAAATTGAGTGACAGCCAGTGTGTCTTGTGTCTGCTGGTCGGGTTCCTAAGGAAGTGGTGATGCTTCCTGTTCGAAACTGCTAGCTGGTTTAAAGTTGACATATTTTAAAGAAATAAAGTCTTATAAATAATACAAAGTCATATATTAGAGATGATTCATTCACTGGTCATTTAAGCAATTCGCAGCAGAGTCCCCAGTGCTTAATTAACACCAACAGCGCTGGTTCTACACCCACAGTGACGTTATGTAATGGAGTTAATTCGACATCCTAATCTCACGAGAAATTTGTGTCAGACACAAAGGCATTGTGGTTGGAATTATTTATTTATTTTATTTCGATGAGTAGGGTCAAGGCACAAGACTAAACCCGACATCTGACCTTAACTATTGGATCTTTTCACGCGGGTTAAGTAATTCATTAATGAATTTTGATTAGTGTTCTAGACATTCTCAGACATAAAGGTACCAAACTGTACTTTTCCTTTTTTTTTTTTTTTGCTGGCGTGGAACCATCAAGGGTACTTGTTTTGTAACTTGGTGCATGTGGTGTACCTTTAATTTGTTTTTTTTAGTTTTTACAGTATAAGTCAATAAAGGTGGTCCTTCAAATCCAATTATGCACCTTTTAATGTTTTTAAAGATACGCTATGTTCAGTTTCCAGGTGAAACTGTAGAAGGAAAAGTACAGGTTGGTATATTTGTTTCTGGAGACTGATATCAAGCTGTCTGAGTAATGAAAGTGTTTTACATTTAACACATCTGAGATAAGTTTCCAGGGAAATTCATTGAGAAAATTCTTCCATCTCTAACACCACACACACACACACACGCACACACACGCACACACACACACCCCTTAGCCACAGACTCTGTATTACTTTGTAAAAAAAAAAAAAAAAAAAAACAGGAGGCTTTTGATAAAGCTGGAGCTTCCTGCGATGTTCACATGCAGTGAATCTGTGTGCTGATGTTATCTGTACATCTAGAAGATTAGGAACGTCCACTTGCACAGGAACTAACGCACGGAATTAACGCACAGATCGGACTGTTTGTGATCACTGACCGCGCGCACGCGTTTTTCTTTACACAGATGGATAACAGCAAGCGAATGCGATTCTGATCTCTGAATTTTTGATCAGTGTGTGTGAATGAGCGTATAAATAAAGGTGCTGTTGTAATCCGCATGCAGGTGTGTGTGTGTGTGAGAGAGAGAGAGACACGGAAAGCTTTCTTACCTGCCAAGAATGAAAGTTTTTCTATCTTCAAAACCAGACAGTGAGAAAGTTTCTCTTCTTTTAAGTTGCTTTAAAGCCAGGTGATCGGTGAAACCAACTAAAGCTCCAACAAAGGAGAGAGTAGAGAGAGAGAGAGAGAGAGAGAGAGAGAGAGAAAGTCTAAATATGCGTGTTGCGTGAACGCATCATTTCTCCTTTGCGCCTCATGATTCCACCGCGCGCCGCGGTCAGGTCCGGTTCGGTTCGGCTGTGATCCTCACACACACACACACACGCGCCCACACATACACACAATCTCTCTCCCTCTCTCTCACACACACACACTCACTCACACATACACACGCGCGCGCGCGTAAAGTCACTCATCCAGTCAGTACTGAGCTGGTGCCGAAAGGAAAGTTTGGTGGAAAAATGAAATATTCATATTATAATAGAGCTGGAAACACATTGCTGTAGTGTGTGTGTGTGTGTGTGTGTGTGTGTGTCTGTATGATTTGATGTGATGCGATGCTAGGAGTGTGACCCTGAGTCTGCTCATTCTGCTCATCATCGGCGAAAGGTGGAGCCTGAACAGCACGCGCGCGCGCACACATGCTCCAGCTCCATCCACTCACTCCACACACTAAGGAAATATGAGCAACAGCCTGCTCCAGCTGATAGGACTGCTGAACGCACACCTACATGCGTGTTCCAGTTGTAAGATAGCATTTTATAATGTGAAATTAATTTGATTTGCACACAAGTTTATCGACTCGTAGCCTACAGTGAACGAGCACCTACAGTGCTGAATTAATCTGCAAGCTGTAAGGTGACATTGTGGTGTATTATCTGTTACATAAGGAGTTAAACATCAACGACGGGGTGGTGTGATGAAGCGGAGTAACTGTCAGTACCGTATATCCACAATTCCTATTTTACTGTTACTGACACCGGAGACTCCTTCCATAAATGTTAAGTGTTATTTCCGTCTCCACACAGAAAACGTCATTTATAGTCAATGATTTTGGTGGAAATCCAGCTGCCAGTAAAGCCATGACCCCGAAAACACGTGCACGCCTGCTGCCACGGCTAGAAGACCAGAATGAGTAGTCCTGCTTATCGCTTTTATCACCACATATCGCAACATATCACCGCGTTCGGCAATAAACACCGAAACAAGCAACACGCAAACGCCAAATGATGTTCCTCCATATACGAAGATATCACCTCAGGATCTTGTCAGAGGTTGTGAGTAACTGGTGTTGTAGAAGTTGTGGGTGGGAATTGGCTACGGATCAATTGGAAGGAAAAGGCAATTATGGGTGGTGTGAATATTTAATATCTGCACATGCCTGGTCAAGTGGGTTCAGAGTAGTGAAACATAAATGTGAAGCGCAAACCAGTGTCTCAAAACCTGCAAACTGCCAGGCACGTTAAACTGCAACTCGCAGCCAGCGAGCCCAGCGGTGATCCGGGATGTCCGGAGCCCAGCACAGTTTAATGATTCTTCTGCTCAAACACACCGACTAAAGCTACAAATAAACTGATGATGTAAATCAGGTATGCCAGAGCAGGAAACTCATACAAACTGAAAGACTAAACATACAGGAGGAAGTAGATTTTTGCCCCCAAAAAAGGACAAATTACAAATTTTTCATCTACGACAACGTTTGCTTCTTTAGTTTGTGGTTTCTGACAATAGGACACGCTGTTATCTATAAAAATAGACAAACACTGAACAGCTGAAAGACGACCTGATAAAAATAGACTGAGGCGAGCACTTTAGCTGATATTGTGGTTTATAAACAACGTTTTTTGGCATTGTGTTTTGTAAAGGCGGGGTAAATGCTACGTTGCTGGGTCAACATTTCTTTCAGATGGTGTTAAATGACTAAGGAAAGACTCAGACTTGATACAGTTACACTGTAATAACACTTCAAGCGCTAACTGAACTCCCATAGATTCTGCTGTATTATATGTTATGTAATGCCAACACTGCACGAGAACTTGTGAACTCATGAATATCACAAGATACACGGCTAAAGAGTTTAAAGACTGTTGACTGAATTGACTGCTGGAAGTGTTGGGACTGTTTTATTCTTTTTCTTTTTTTAAAAAAATTTAATCAGAAATATTCATGGTTACATTGTGTTCCCCTTTATTTTTGTCCAAGTCGTTCCTTTATATTGATGATGTAGGCTCTACTATCAGATATACAGCATTTTATTCAGAATCGGTATCAGCTTTCACGTATAACCCAGTTGTGGGAGGATTAAAAGCACTCGATACGAGTTACACGTCTCACAGCGTTAAAATAGTTTGACCTTTGACCTCTGGAGAGCGGGCACCCGTAATCTCGCGGACACCTGGAGCCGAGCCCGTGTTTAGTGTTGTCGAAGCATCCTGACCTCTGATGTACTTGTCCAATCAGAACCTGTTCTTCAGAGTCTGTGAATGGAGTGCGATAATGGGAGGAAATCAGGCGTGGGAAGGTGTGTGTGTGTGAGAGAGAGAGAGAGAGAAATGGCTACAGAAAGAAAATTGGGCACAATGGGATATGAGCCTGGGCACAAGGCTCACTCTGTTTGTCACACAGCCCTCTTCCCCCCCCCCTCGCCCCGCTCTCTTCTCCGAACAGCTTTCTCGCATATTTCAGGAGATGAAGCCAGAACCTCACGGGTAATTAGAACGACTCACAGTCAGCCTCATGAGCTAAGGGGGGGCCATTGCACACTTTAACAGTCCGTACAGGATTTTGAGGAGTTTTTTTGTGATTGTTTTGGGCAAAAATGCTTTGATTTGTTGCGGCTTTTTTCAAAAGTTGTGATGCAATTTGCGGAGGTTTTTTTTTTTTTATTGTTTGTTTGCTTTTTTGCGAAAAACTACTTGAATTGGCGAAATTGCAGTTGCACAAAATTGTCCTGTACGGTCTTTCACAGTGATGTTTGTTGGTAAATGAGACCTTTTAGCTGTACCCATGTTCGACGCACGTGAATCGAAAGGGCTTTGGCTGAACGCGCGTCGTGATGACGTCACATGACGGCTCAAATCTGCGGAAAATCTGCTGTAATTCTGAAAAATTGCAAGCTCCTCCGAATATTGCAGTTTCCCTGGTTTTGAGTTCATTTCTGCGATCGCAAAATCCTGGATGCCTTAAGGTAGCCTTATATTTGCCCAATTTTTTTTTTTTCATTTGCATGACAGAAAGCAGGATTCACATAAAAATGTGCTAAAGCTTAATAATTCTAGTTGAACAGAATTACCTTTATAAGTAAATAAGCAGGTTGTTTTAGTTTTTCTATAGTAAACATCCATCCATCCATCCATCCAAAAAGGGATCCATCTAGCACCTATACTCTTTCTTTGTTTTGTCCCTCTGGGAGAACCCATAAAGTAGAATCCTAAAACAAAGGGTTTCTCGTGTAGAACCTCTTGAGCAACCTACAAACTGTTAACCTATCAAACTCAGGGAGGAGGCGTGGCCTAAAGTTTAAAGATGATTGAATTGACTGATTTTTAAAAAAATTTTTATTATTTTTTAAAATCTGTTTTGTATGAAATAAAGTCATGTGTAACTTAACCACCCTTAAGAACCCTTAAGGAACCCTATTTTCTAAGAGCGTGTAGATAATAGCTTTTATGATCAGACCATTTTGACATGAGAGCATCAAATAAATGATCCAGCTGTATTATAATTAAATTTCAGGAGGCCATCTTCACCGCAGGGTCTCCCCTTCACCGCTGCGCATGCCTTGCTTCCCCCTCCGCTACGCCATTGAACCCAAATATAATATTAGCTCCATCTTTTATTTACACTCCTGTGCACGCACAAGCTGAGAGCTCTTTATGTTTCATTTCCATCCGTGGATTTTAAAATACATTTTACAGGTGTATTACCATAAATCTAAAGAGAAGGAAACAGAACTTGAGAGTCAAGAGTGCGTCATTATGCTACCAGGCAATTGTAGGAAGTCTACATCTGGAGGCTTAATAAAACAGCTGGTGGGTGTGTTTATGGCTGATGAGCTGCATAACACGCAGTCGAATACATCGTTCACTTCTGAGTTAAGTGCTCGTCTGATATCTCTGTGTTTCAGCGAAGGCACCATTAACATCACCGGCACATTCGCACCTAATATCATTTGGTTCGAACCCTGGTGCTTTGCCTTCTTGGATACTGGCGTCAGAATTAGAATAGTTAGACTCACTTTATTTGCTGAATGCGCAAAGGACATATAATGTGTAAACAAGCAAAACGTGTAAACATACAGATGTACAGATCTACAAAATTGCAGACTTTAAATACATACATTTATATGTGTAGCATGTCCGTAGCATTACAATTTCCCTTCACTGGAACTAAGCGGTACAAACCTGTTCCAGCATGACGATGCCCCTGTGCGCAAAGCGAGATCCATGATGACACGGTGTGTTAAGGTTGGTGTGGAAGAACTCGAGTGTCCTGCACTGCACTGAGCCCTGACCTCATCAACCCCACTGAACACCTTTGGGATGAACTGGAACGCCGACTGCACTTCAGACCTTCTCACCCAACATCAGTGCCTGACCTCACTAATGCTCTCCTAGCCGAATGAACACACATCCCCACAGTCACGCTCCAAAACCTAGTGGAAAGCCTTTCCTGAAGAGTATTATAACAGCAAAGGGGGATGTTCAACAAGCAAATATGAGTGTGATGACCACAAACTATTGGCCATATAGTATATACAGGGAAGGTCAGTCCTGTTTATTCGTTATAGATGGCTTGTTGAAAGAACCGGTAGGGAAAACGTGGTTCAGATGGTTCCCCAGGTGTGTGGAGTCCACAGTGTATTTTTTCAGAGCGGCTGCTGACCAGTCAGACTTTCTCCGGTATGTACAAGTCTCTGCAGTTCGAATGGAAAGATGCTGAGATGAACCACACCGGTTAAGGCTTAGGCATATTTCCATTACTTGCATACTAGCATACTAACATAGCACAGTAAATCAGCTGCCTCAAAACGTATCCTTCGAAGCAGGATTTTTTTCGTTCACACATGAATTTCCCAGTAATTTCCCAGGAACTGTGTTAGATCTTCTTCCTATCCTTCCTATCCAAAATCCTTCCTCCAGGATTTTGCTATTTTGCGATCGGGAAAGTTAACGCAAAATCAGGCAAACTCCGCAATATTCAGAGGAGCTCGCAATTTTTCAGAATTACCGCAGATTTTCCGCAGATCTGGGCCAAGACGCGTCATGTGATGTCATCACAACGCACATTCAGTCAAAGCCCTCTTCGATTCACGTGCGTCGAACACGAGTGCAGCAGAAAGGTCTCATTCACCAACTAACATCACTGCGAAAGACACTTTCGCCACTTCAAGCAGTTTTCTGCAAAAAAAAATTCCAATATATTGTATGGAAGGAAGCTCATATACATATACATATACTTAGGGCACTATAATGTCTAATAAAGCAGCATTTAGGATCCTTCCGCTCTTTTGACAGATGGGTGCGTACTGCTGGAACAGGTGTCACTTCCTGTCAGTACGGGGCTTGGTGCGAAGGAGTTTTTTTGGTTCTCAGGTGTAAATGAACATAAATTCTGAACAGAATTACTGAATGGTGACTCACCTCCTGAAGCTTTTTCTTGCACAGAGCTTTAATGTGTTTCTGTGAAAACACATCTGCCTTTATAAATAACTTCACATCAGCACGGTAGTTTTTGCCCAGGCTTACTTCCACTATAGAGACAGTTATTGGTGTAATTATAGTCCACCAACAGACACATGAGACAAACAAATAAAAGAAAAATACCCTCTAGTACAGACACTGTCTGGGTGTTCGTTCTCAGATTTGTGGAGTTGCATGAAAATCGAACAAATAGTCACAATTATAACAATTATTAAGTTTAAACTCATATTTTAAGCGTCTCATCGCCTGTCCAAGCTTAGTGTCCGTGAGACGATTTGCATATATGGTCACGTGACCTTTCCGAGCAAACACGGACCAAAAATATACACTTCTAATAAAGTAACCAGGTTTTTACACAAAATAAATATCTAGAATAATATTGTTTATTCACAGGGTTACATTTGAAAGGAGTTTGAGCTGGAGTTAGAATCCTGTATGTTTTTTTTTTTAATTATTATTATTATTATTATTATTATTATTATTATTATTATTATTATTATTTAAAGTGAGAAAATGAGAAGTGACATGAAAAATGAACTCTCATATATAATGCATTCACAGCAGTCAGACTTCATTGTCACTCAATGTGTGTTCTGCACACTTGGAGTTTGCGTGTGTGTGTGTGTGTGTGTGTGTGTGAGTTGAGTATTCTCTGCTATAGTATGGATTTTTACCACCCTGCACACTAACGAAAGGGGTGAAGTCTGTGTACTGATTTAACAGAACGTGTTCTGCTGTACGTAAAAAAGTGCACGTTACTTTTTTATTTATAAATTACACAACACTTTGTGGGGAAACATCATTTCTGAAGGGTTTTCAATACTGTCAGCAGGTATCAGGAAAACATGTTTAGTATATTTTTAGACCATGTGGTCTGTGAAGCAGAGTCAGGGGGCGAGTTTTGTGTGGGTTTTGTGGTGGAAATCAAACACTTTTATCAAAATACAGTGGGGGAAAAAGTATTTGATCCCCTGCTGATTTTGTACGTTTGCCCACTGACAAAGAAATGATCAGTCTATAATTTTAATGGTAGGTGTATTTTAACAGTGAGAGACAGAATAACAACAAAAAAATCCAGAAAAAACCCATTTCAAAAAAAGTTATAAATTGATTTGCATTTTAATGAGGGAAATAAGTATTTGATCCCCTATCAATCAGCAAGATTTCTGGCTCCCAGGTGTCTTTTACACAGGTAATGAGCTGAGATTAGGAGCGCTCTCTTAAAGGGAGTGCTCCTAATCTCAGTTTGTTACCTGTAAAAAAGACACCTGTCCACAGAAGCAATCAATCAATCAGATTCCAAACTCTCCACCATGGCCAAGACCAAAGAGCTATCCAAAGATGTCAGGGACAAGATTGTAGACCTACACAAGGCTGGAATGGGCTACAAGACCATCGCCAAGCAGCTTGGTGAGAAGGTGACAACAGTTGGTGCGATTATTCGCAAATGGAAGAAACTGTCAGTCTCCCTCGGTCTGGGGCTCCATGCAAGATCTCACCTCGTGGAGTTTCAATGATCATGAGAACGGTGAGGAATCAGCCCAGAACTACACGGGAGGATCTTGTTAATGATCTCAAGGCAGCTGGGACCATAGTCACCAAGAAAACAATTGGTAACACACTACGCCGTGAAGGACCGAAATCCTGCAGCGCCCGCAAGGTCCCCCTGCTCAAGAAAGCACATGTACAGGCCTGTCTGAGGTTTGCCTGAATGATTCAGAGGAGAACTGGGTGAAAGTGTTGTGGTCAGGTGTGGTCAGATCTCTTTGGCATCAACTCAACTCGCCGTGTTTGGAGGAGGAGGAATGCTGCCTATGACCCCAAGTCATAACACCATCCCCACCGTCAAACATGGAAGTGGGAACATTATGCTTTGGGGGTGTTTTTCTGCTAAGGGGACAGGACAACTGCACCGCATCAAAGGAACGATGGACGGGGCCATGTACCGTCAAATCTTGGGTGAGAACCTCCTTCCCTCAGCCAGGGCACTGAAAATGACCTTAATGACTTGGAGAGGATCTGCAAAGAGGAGTGGGACAAAATCCCTCCTGAGATGTGTGCAAACCTGGTGGCCAACTACAAGAAACGTCTGACCTCTGTGATTGCCAACAAGGGTTTTGCCACCAAGTACTAAGTCGAAGGGGTCAAATACTTATTTCCCTCATTAAAATGCAAATCAATTTATAACTTTTTTGAAATGTGTTTTTCTGGATTTTTTTTGTTGTTATTCTGTCTCTCACTGTTAAAATACACCTACCATTAAAATTATAGACTGATCATTTCTTTGTCAGTGGGCAAACGTACAAAATAAGCAGGGGATCAAATACTTTTTTCCCCCCACTGTACTTAGTTAATGAGTTCATATAGTTGTTAGCTTATTTGACTGGTCACTTGAATTAGTTTAATCACTCAAAAACAAGTATAAATAACCCTAGACTTAAGTATGAATTCAGTACAAATGTGTTGTGTGTGTGTGGAACGTTCACCTCACGTGTGTTTTGTTATATTAATATTGTGTTGGTGATAGATTACATTTTTAAATATCATTTGTACTTATTTGATGTCATATGACATTTCCTTCAGTCTCTTGAACGCCCTGCTGGGGAAACTCTGATCTCAGTGCTCAGTGATGATTCTTTAACACTCATGGACGCATTTCAGTTCCACCTTGAAGTGATCTTGCCTATGTCTGTAAAGCCCCAGGCAGGGAAAAACAAAGCCACATCCTGAAAACAAGCTCACAGTTGCACAATTTAGCCATTTTTCATCAAGTATTTAAAGCATTAATGCTTGTTTTTCACCCCAAACGAGGCATGTAACCCAATTTCCGCTGCGAGGAAATAAACACACTCGCGTGCCGCTGGGAAAACGGTACTTTTCTGACACTGCAGGAATATGCACGCTTTTCGTTCTCTGAGTGTAATAAAAAAAATTAAAAAAAAGCTTTTAAGGTCGAGAAAGAGTAAAGAAGCTGCGAGCTGTCATGGAAGCACAAATGTGGAGCTGCGTAAACGTGTGACTGATGGAGAAATTCATGCTGTTAACAACATGCTGAGTTCACACAACTGCAGAGAGGGAGGGGAAGGTAAGAGAACTAACAAAAATGTAAAAAGAAAAAAAAAGAAAGAAAGAAAGCAAATGAAAGTAAAGGAAGTTTTGTTGAGTGTTTGAGTGTTTTTCAAACTCAGAAACAGCATTCCATATTGACCACTATCAGTATTTTAACTTTTCACTTTTTGAATTTGTATTAAAACTTCACTTGTCCCAATATGATCATACTGAACATCCTTTCAGCACGTACTGACGACGTTTTGTGTTGTCATTCTGCATGGATTTCATTTTTTCTGCATGGGAGCATCATCAGCAGCTTAGAGGGAACAGTGATTGTGATATATATTGTATATCATATAAACATCTGCAAGTACCGTGATATATTTTTGTAATATCACCTACCCACTTACGGCTTCCCTTTTGAATCGAGTTCCTCTCAGAGTTTTTTTTTTTTTACCACTGCTGCCTCATTAGGAACCTTTAACTTTTATAATATTGAAAATGGCATATTTTTGAATCTGCAAACAGAATGGTTCATAAAGCAGCTCAGGGATAGATCTCAGAGGCGCCCACTGATGACATCAGGAGTTAAAAGGAATGTTAATAGAGAAAGACAAATGGATGTTGATAAAGTAGACCATGATCAGAAACATTTGCTGGGTTTAACAAAAGCTCGACTAAAGCTCGTAGCTCGGATTTCTGACCTACAACTAGGAAGAAAACAGTGAATTCCTACTCGGAAAGTTGAGAAGACGTCCTCGACCCGGAGTTCAGCACGACTTCAAATCCGCATGGCTTCATCAACAGTAAACACAGTAGCACTTCTTTCCATTTAAATGAGTTATACTGTATATACTAGTATTAGCTTTAGATCAATCAACATGGACATATTTGCTTGCTAAATCTGTAACACTGACTATGGAGCGGTCCATGTTTTCCTCATTTTGTAGTGCAAATGCATGCAAGTTGAAAATTATGCAATTCTGAGTTCCAAGTTTTCCGTTCCGAGTTCGAATGCAGCAATTATTCTAGTTACTATTCATTACACTGGGATAGTAGAGATAAAACGTTGCAACACAACTACAGTACACATCACTTTTTAAATAGTGGCCTCCTTTCAGGAAATAATCTAGTTCTAGTTCTAAAATATTCTATTTTCTGTTCGAAACAGATATTCGAATCCTTGCTGCATTGTTATAGCGCATTTACTGATTTAAAAAAAAACAAACGTGAATTTGTGCTTAAATGATGTGCTAAAAATACTCCTTGTGTAATGCATGTAATGTTTTGGCATTGTGTTTGAATGATCCAAATCACTGTCTTTAAATTAACTCACTTTTGGACAAGACACCTGACAATCATCTTCACTCAGTGTTTACTTCTGTTCTGAACAGGTGAAAGATCTCAACATTGGTAACCAGTTAGAATGTCATATAAAACACTTCATTATATCACACAGAACTCATGGAGAGTCTAAAGGGACCACAAATTCGCAGTCAAAGTCTACCATAACACATCACATAAAGTTCCAATTTGCTTTGACTCGTGAGAACAGAGAAACGGGGGAAATTAGGAAAGACAATTATTCTAAATCACAGTCATATAAAACACCAGCACAACAATATTGACAAATGAACAGCAAAATGAACAAAATGCAGATTTCATTAAAAAAAAAAAAAAAAAAAAAAAAAAAGTCAAGTACAGAGAAATACTGCTTGTATGATTCAAATCTGATCCACACTCTGGGGAAATCATCTTTCATTGTAGTATTTACTGTTGATCTACGGTCAACTAAATTCCTATAAAAATATAAGGCTTTGATAACCAAATGTCAAGCCTATAATACAGAAGAAATCTTACAAAGACTTCAAAGACTTCCATTACAACACAACAATTTCATATACAGGTGGTTGTTCAATACAATTTCAATACAGTGTTGTTCATATGAATGTTAAATGTCAGTTATTAAGATATCAAAATCAGTACCTTGCTCAACACAGAAATCTTCCTTAAAATAAGAACTAATTAAACATTTGTTCATAAATATGAGAAAAGATGCCGCAGTGAAATGAAGTTCAAGAAATCCAGGTTACCTGGTTTAAATTGTTGTTTTTTGTGTGTGTGTGTGTTTTTCTTCAAGTGCTGTTTTCAAGTCTTACAGGTGAAACTCCTGAACCAAAGAATTTAATAAATGTCCCCTTTATTTGATCTGAATAATAAATGGCCCCTTAGAGACAACACTTTAACATGTAACCAAACATTTTAGACTGATTCCATTTCTTAATTTTCACTAGATTATGAAAATTGACATCGATCTGATAAGAATATATGTTCAATCTGATCTTATGCCAGTTCAGCATTTTAGGCCAGAAGCCGTCGGAAACATTATTCAGTTTTTCATCAGTGCTTCTTCTTTAAAAGCTTACCAAACATGTAAGGAGTAAAACATGTCGGTGTGCGCAGTTTTAGGAAAATAATCAAAGAAGGGGTAGTATGGTACCATGGCGAAATTCATTATTGTGCCATAACAGCACATCCCCGCGTTTTATTCTTCTTATACCACAGCAAGCTGACAATGATGACAAATTGAAAATGTATTAATGAACGATATTTCACGTGTTTTAACCGTATATAGTTACATTTAATGTTGTATAACGTCCATGGGACAAGCTTCTCTTTGTTTCTCTCTCGAAGTAAAGTGTCAAAGGAAAGTGTAAACTCCTCTGTCCTGATGACACTGGAGACTCCTTCCATAAATGTTAAACATCTCCTTAAAGAAAACTTCACCATATCAGTGATTATACAGTACTGTGCAAAAGTTTTAGGCACATGCAAAGAAATGCTGTAGAGCAAAGTTATGCCTTCAAAATAATGAAATTAAATGTTTCTACATTAAAAAAAAACAAAAAAACATAAAGAGCAGTAAACAGTAGTAAATGAAACAAAGTCCATATTTGGTGTGACACAAAAAAATAAAAATAGTCTCCGGTACAATGTGTGCAGTTTTATAAGGAAATGAGCTGGTAAGTTTTATTGAGCATCAGTTCTTCTGGACACTTTGACTTTCGCACTCGCTTCTTATTTTTGCAGCGAAACCCAGCAGCCTTCATTGTGTTTTTTGTCTGAAAAGTGTCTCTTACGTAATACGCTGCTTTCTTTAATGACATACAAACATTATTTTTTTCTGTAAAGTTATAAAATAAAAACTCTATAACAAAGTTTGCACTAAAACAAAAAATAGGGGGCCTAAAACTTTTGCACAGTACTGTACATGTTTGTCTTTCTTAAACACCTCGTTAATTTTATCCATTTATTATTTGCCTTAGAGTGTCCCTGTGTCAGAGCACCTGTCAGAGATACTGTTATAGAAAACTAATCAACACCTTCTGACCGGTCAGAATCGGAAACAACAGTGCTGTGGTATAAGATCCGCTAACACAATTCTCTTTACAGTTAGAACATCCATGTAATTTTAAAAGCCAACACACAAACAGGTCTCTTCTTCTTCTTCTTCTTCCAAGTTTGCTTTCCATTCACAAACATCACTCCTCTCCTTCCACCACCAGGCCTCGATGCTGAGAGCTGACTTTAGCGTCCTCCAGGCCATCGGATGTTACGCCTTTCTCCGCTTCCAGCTGCAGCTCCTCGAAGGATGAAGCGCTGGAGCTCCTTCTACTCCTCCGGCTGCCTGAGTCAGAATCCGAGCCCGAGTCCCTGCGCTGGTGGTACGGGACGGATGGAGAACGCGACAGAGCTGGAGATGTGTCTCTGCTGTGTGACTGGAGCAGGCAGCTGACCGAGCTACAATCGCTGTGAGAGTCTGCACCTACACACACACACACACACACACACACACACACACACACACACACACACACACACACACACACAGGTAAACAAACACACGAGTGAGAAATGAGAGTCTGAATGAATTTCTTTCTCCTGGGTTCCAGTTAGTTAATTAGGAGCAGGATCTCAAACCCATCGAAATGCGCTTCCTTCAGCCCGACTTTACCAAACAATCACAGAAGTGTTTCTGATCCTAATCCTCTTTGGCCTTCTCTCTGCCGGGTTTAGGACGGTTCTAATCCTAATCGCCTTTCTCTACACAGAGACGCTGTTCAGCGATTTTGATCAGCGACTGAGTAGCACTTAATACAAACAACAATATCCCGGAGTTTTTAAACTAGGTTTCCTTAAGAACAAATCCTGACCCTCTGATATCTCCAACTATCACCTAATCTCCAACACGCCTTTTCGAAGATTTTGGAGAAAGCTGTCACACAGGCATGATGTATTTCAGTCTGATTTTCCAGAAGCATCACAGTACAGAATCAGCTCTGGGTAAAGTGGTCTGTAACTTACTGCGTGCTTTGGATTGTGGATATGTTTCTGTTATCGTGCTGTTCGCCTTGAGTGCAGGATTTGAAACAGTTGACGAACAGGCTTAAAAACGCAGTCGGATTAGACAGACGAGGTCTTGCCGTGATTAGATACTTGCTTGACGGACCAGTTTCCAGTTAATGGAGAGTGTAAAGAAAGTGTTCCTTGAGATTCTGTTTTACCCCACCATAAAAAATACTCCAGACATCCAGCCATTTGCACAAATATAATTCAGAAATACAGTGTTAAACAACATAAAACATCGAACTTTTTGTATCAGACCACCCAGATCTCACAGCTCTCACAACGTTTCTCTCCTCAGCTGCTGTTGTTTTCCTTGGCCTTGGTTTCTTTCTTTTCTTCAGGACATTCCAAACTGTTGTACTGGCCACGCCCAATGTTTGTGCAATGCCTCTGATTGATTTTCCCTCTTTTCTCAGCTTTTCTCCCATTGACATCTCTCTGATCTTCATGTTGGCGTATCCTTTAGCTTATCCCTTAGCTTATTAGCTTATCCCTTATCCTAGATATTCAGGGCTATTTATTGTTTAAACAATCAATCTAACAGGACACACCTGGGTAACAAGAAACACCTGTCAGTCACATGTTCCAATATTTTTTGCTCGCCTACAAATTGGGCGGTCTGATACAAAATGTGCTCATTTAACACATGGAAATAAAAGCTGACATTCTAAACTGTCTTCTCATATTCAGAAACTTCGTTCTAAATACTGATAAAACAGAAATACAGATGTTGGATGCTGTTTAGCTAATAAGCGATTACTAAGTTGTTACTTGTTTTATATCGTATATATTTGGTGTAGAGTTACTGGCAAACAGAGAGAAATTAAAAAAATTTTAAAAAAAAAAAAAAAAAAAAAGAGAAGAAGCTAGTATCTGTCCCTTCAGGAGGCTAACAATGAGTAGTAGACTTTGTATGCATTTTAAGGTTATGCTGCTCTGCCCTGAGTGTTACAGTGATGGTTTTGAAGTACTCTACATAATTTTAGACCCGACAGGCTTCCACTAATAACAGGAAAGTCCAATTGAACAGCTTGTGATAAGCAGAAACCCGTCTGCTCGTCTGTCCCAGCCTGGCCGCGTGCCGAAACGTATAAACCTGTCTGACTGATTCATTCAGAACGTAGGTGTCTGCGCTTGTGTGATGAGGAGACATATTAATGTAATCGCGCCTGCTGAACACATCCTCTGTCTGCAAGCTTGCATTAAACTGCTGATTCAATGAGAGAGCTAAAGAAAACCTGACGGGATGCAAGACTAGCACTTTTTTCTATCCCGCTTTTTGAGGTGTCGGAGAATCGCCTTTTCTGTGGCGCCTTATTTTAACCCTTGTGTCGCTGTAAAAGGTGCGCTGAAAATGTGTTCTCAGCATCAGGTACATCTTATGGTGATGAAATATACAGCAACATTGGTGGGGGGGTGGGGAGGGGGGTTCAAACAGCACGCCAACCCAAAGCTGGTGGTGGCACAGCCTAAGTCGATTCTTGGGATCACATCTTCAGTGAAATATTTGCTTTCCTGTGATAAAACAGGGAAATAAAGTGAATTAAATTCACTTTATTAATTCATCTTATAGTAATCAACTAATTAATTTAGACTGTAAGTAGCATGATACTGTGGTGTATGTGAATATAAAGTGGGGATTCCCATATCTGTCATTTAAATAAGAAATTGAATTAACTTGCAAAATCATGCTATTTCGACCAACGTGTTCTTCTAACAGACTCCCTGTGAAGCTGGTAGACATTGTGGTCATAGGCTGTGATTTCCTGCTGACTCAAAGGACCTAATGGTCTTCTGTGATATATGCTGTAATCTCTCATTTCAGACCATCTGCTAGGAAACAGGAAGGCACTGATGTATAGGATTTATGGTTATCTAGATAGAACCGGCAAACACACGATAGAACAATTCAATTATTCTGTATCTGTAACTGAATCAAGACTGGGTGAGCTATGGGAAAGCATTTAATACATTAACTCCTGATGCTAAAATGCTTAATTGAAGTAAAAAGGCCAATTTCTGTTTTTGTTTTCTTTGTAAAATCAAAGAGATTCCTGTCAAGACGCAAGTGAAATGATCAGTCTGTCCTTGGATCTGAAGGTGTAAAGTTCATGGTGTGTGAGTAGGGCGTCAGATCCAAAAGGTAACAGCAAACATCGGATGTTTTACCAGCATCTGAATATTAGTGTCTTCTACAGAACGATGGCTCGACTTGCGCTGCAGTTTTACTTCGATAGATTTGGCTCCTAAGGGTTCTCATAATAGTCGCACACTGTCGGAGTGACCAGCAGGGGGCGATATGAGGGAAACAGAGTGTAAACAAATCGCACAAACAATGTGCACAATCTGGACTGCGCTACCATAATTACAACACCTCTGTGATCCCTAATGTTCAGTTATATTAGTTAATATCAAACCTGCCACAGATTTCACAGAGTGACAGACTGACTGGTGTGGGTAGCACACCTAGGGGTGCGCACACACACACACACACACACGCACACACACACACACGGGCCAGGTGGTGTGTACAACACCTTTAGCTCATGCTGGTGCATCCATCACAACCTCTCGCTCTCCATGACGCAAACTGAGCAGCCATGTTTTATCCCAGCACACAGCACCCCTGAGTTTCATACACACAGGCGCACACACACACACTCTGACATGTTGTGCACAAACATAATTACATGCACACACACACACACACACTTTCTCCTTCTCACATACACCTGTCTCATTATTCAGAGCAGAGATAATGAAGTGTTACATTATTCACCTGAGTACCATATGCCTGGTTGTTAAGGTTCAAGCTCAAAATATTAATTAATCTCTAAATATTAATATGGCCATATAACAAACTTAGGGGTATGATGTAGTGCACCAATACACCAGTTTCAATGTTTACAATATGGCTGCGCAGATTTAAAACTGATCAGTTGTGCGTCGTTTTTAATTACTGGTAAAAACGCTGTTAGAGCCGTTTAACCTCAGTGTCACTAGAATAAGAGCTAATGAGAAGTAACACTAGTAACCCTACTAAAGTTCTTCAAAACATTAGAACCATGTAAAGAGTTCATTTTTATGCATAACCTCTCCTTATTAAAGGGCAGAGTCTACCTGTGATGTCAGTCCTCCTGTCCTCCTCAGACTCCTCGCCTTCCTGTTGTCTTTTTGGGGCTTTCTGGACTTCGGGCACATAGAAATCTCCCTGCCTGGCCAGCGGACTCATGTAGTAGATTAACCGACTCCTGTAGATCTCGAGGAAGGGGTGAGCACACAGCTTCCTGTCCTGAGAGAGAGAGAGAGAGAGAGAGATGCATGTTCAGATTTTCATACTAATATTTTTTCTCTACAAACATAAATTGATGCTCCACTTCAAACTGGTATTACAGTGAGTAAACTCACAGAGCTGACGTGTTTGAATAATATTCGAAAGATGAAACATTAAAGAAAAAAAATCTGACAGGTTTTAATCAACGTGATCAAATGCGACAAGTAAACGACATTCCAATGTGTGAACAATCCTGCAAACAGCATGAGAGAGAGAGACAGAGACAGATGAAGTGAGAGGCCCTTCTCTATCGGAGACTTGGGATGTGAGCACGTCTGCTTTTCCATGGCTGACTAATCTCTAATAGGTGTGAATAGTGAGCTGATTTATTTGTTCGGTGCGAGGAGGCTTCACAGAAGCAGCAGGTGTCAGAGGAGCTGCCAGGCTGGAATAACTCAATCTCCAATCAAATATATGCATATTCATATGCTAACTCACTGTGTGCCTAGGCAGCCTACGAAGGGCATGTAGAGTATTGTATAGTGTACTGTAGTATATTGAGGTATAGTGTAGTATGGTGTAGTGCAGTGTAGTAAAGTGTGGTATAGTGTATTGTAATGTAGTATAGTGTGGTGTAGTGTACTCTAATATAGACAGACAGATAGATAACTTTATTAATCTCAGAGGGAAATTCACCTATTACAGAGAGTTAGAAGTATACTAAAAGTGATTTAACATTCTAGATGAAACAAATAAGTATATATACAGTACTGTGCAAAAGTTTTAGGCAAATGCTGTAGAGAGAAGATGCCTTTATAATTAATATAAATAAAGAAATTAAATGTTTCTACATTAAAAAAAAATACAGTAAAGAGCAGTAAACAGTAGTAAATGAAACAATATTTGGTGTGACAAAAAAATAAAAATAGTAGTCACACGTACAATTTGTGCAGTTTTATAAGGAAATTAGCTGGTAAGTTTTACTGAGATGGTTCTTCCCACACCGCTCAACAATGTTGATAACCAGGTCCCTGTACTCCTCTTCCTGTCCGTACCTTATGCACCCGACCACCAACGACTCGTCAGATAATTTCTGAAGATGGCAGAGATCTGACCTGTACCAAAAGTCTGTGGTGTACAGGGTGAAGAGGGAGGAGAGCACAGTTTCCTGTGGTGCACCGTAGTATAGTGAGGTATAGTGTAGTATGGTGTAGTAAAGTGTAATGTACTGCGGTACAGTATATTGTAATTTAGTACAGTGTGGTGTAGAGTGCTTTAATATAGTGTAGTGCACCATAGTATATTGAGGTATGGTGTAGTAAAGTGTAATGTACTGTAGTATAGTGTGGTGTAGTGTACTCTAATATAGTGTAGTGCACCATACCATGAAATATTAGGAAATAATGCACACCCCGAGGTGGTAATACGGCCACGATGCATAGCGTAGTGTATTGTAGTGTAGTGTATTGTATTGTAGCATAGTGTAGTGTAAGTGTAGAGTAGTGTCATATATCGTGTAGTGTAGTATAGTGGAGTATGTTGGCAGACGAGTGCGATGAGATCATTCAGTACAAGCAGGAAAAGAACTACTCACTGATAAAAGTGTTAACAGCAGTGTCTCCTCCTCCTCCTTACCTCGACACCATCCTCCTCTCTGTCTCTCTCTCTCTCTCTCTTGCTCGCTTTCTTTCCTTTGAGCTTTTTTCTCTTCTCCACTTCTCTCTTATTCCCTGCGCTCCCTGACTCTGATCTCTAGTGTGTAATCATCTCTCTTGGCTGCCTCTCCAGGCTCTCTCTCTTTGACACACACACACACACACACACACACACACACTGCATGTCTGGCCCTGAGGAGACCATTATGCTGCTCTCATTTTACTACTTTTGCTTCTGCATGCTCACACACACACACATACCCACACACACACACACACACACACGCACACACACACACACCAGTCCTCTTTTCCTCTCCTGTACAAAAATCTCCTTCACTCTACCCAGGTCCATCATCGGATCTTTAATCATCGCCGTGCTTCCTGATGCTTTCTCACATCTCGGCTTTTCTGTAATAACGCTCCAGTAATTCCTGGATTTCCACACCTGTCACTGGTCTGAGAACAGCGTCAACACACTGCGAGGGATTTCCACACAGGAAATCTGAGAACAGAGTAATAATGAGTACCGTATCACTGATCCGAGAACAGAGTAATAATGAGTACCGTATCACTGATCCGAGAACAGAGTAATAATGAGTACAGAGTAAAAAAAAAAAACACGTTTTACGAGTATTGTGAGTGCAAAAGTTTGCGTACCCTTAGGACAAAGTAAAGAGGACAAAACAATGCAAGGAGACTGCAGTGACTTTTTCATTACACATTTAAATTTTGTCAGAAATCACGGGCGTGCATACTTTTGCACTCAACTGTAAAAAAGGCAAATCTGAATGATTTATTCTATGATAAAGTAATGATTTTGCTTCCTTAATTTTCATCTTCTGTGCCACTATAACATAACAGGATAACAGGATATTCAATGCAATTGCATTCAAGTACTAAATATTCAAATTATAATCCGAATTAAATTTGAAAGTTATTTCAGATGAAAGTACAGCCGCAATACGTGTACTGCTCCACCCATAATGCATTGCTAGTACGCTAGTATGTTGTTATCCATACTGTTATCGGTGTACACAAACAGAAAACACATTGCGACACGCTGCTATAAAAATATAACCAGAAAACATTGCAATATATTCTCATTGTGTTGCAGTTTCCGTGGGGAAACTTGTGCAAGAACACACACACACACACACACACACACACACACACACACACACACACACACACACACACACACACAGAGACAACAACACATGAGCATCTGATTCATAAATATTCATAAAGTGTAAAGTATTCAGAGATTCAAATAGGCTGGAGGAGCGCCACAGTGTCCTCGGGACTAAACTCTGAGTTTATTAACACACACCAGGAAAAGAAAAAACAAAACAAACGCACATATGACTGGATTGTAGCCTGAAAGTGGACCGCAGCAGCCCTTCACTGCAGCAGCTCCGGTTTTAATCGAGTCTCTGGAGAAAGGACATATCGAACAGGGCGTTTTTAGTTGCTTGTCCGAAATACAGAGTAATCCGTTGGTCAATAAACACTCTGAGCAGAAAACACAGAGCACCGATGTGTGGACGATGCCGATCGTAGGCTTCAGATGCTGATCGATTGAGCTTTTAGCACCTCAATCATGCGGCATGCGTTATTCAACAACTTTTTAAAAAATTCTCATCCGTCCATCCATCCATCCATTTTCCTACACAGGGTTGCGGGGACTCTGGAGCCTATCCCCAGGGACTTGAGGCATAAAGCGGGGGACACCCTGGACGGGGTACCAACTCATCACAGGGCAATTTGCAAATGCCAATCAGCCTACCACGAAGACTGGGGGAGGAAACCGGAGTACCTGGAGGAAACCCCCGAAGCACGGGGAGAACATGCAAACTCCACGCACACAGGAGATTCGAACAGTGCTAACCTCTAAGCCACCGTGCGCCCACAGATATACATTTCCATCACTAAACCTGGTTCAGACCAAGGAGGATCTGCTGTTACACCCCTCCCCCCACTCCCTCCCACTCATTCCCAAAGGACATCCAGTAAGACTTATGATCAGAGGACGAGGAAGAAAAGACCACAGCCTATTGATTCATTGACTCCTGCATTGTGTTACCCTGAAACCATTTATCATTATCAGTAAAAATCAGACATTTTGTTTTATTTCAAGAGATCGAACCACAGACAATGTGGAAAACAGCACAAACGGTCCATGCGCTGTAAATGTTCTGCAAAAACAAAAAAAGAAGGAAAAGCAAGCTGTGACCAGTAATATACTACTGACACATAATATACATTGTCAAGAAAACATATGTATATTTTACCAAAACGACATAGAAATGTTTATGTTTAGGTTATTTTCTAACCTTGCCTTGGTGTCTGCCTGCGAACATTAGCATTTCTGGAAGGAGTCTCCAGTGTCAGTGATTGGTCTGTAAGATCTGACATGCAAAGATTTTGTGTAAGGAGCCAGTTTTTGTGAACAGACGCAGCGGCAAATGCAGTCGGTCTGTCTAAAGCCATCTGAAACCTCACTAGCTAGGCGCGCTTTTCTCAATGTTTAAATGACTGAATAAAAACACAGAACCACCAATGTTCACGTGAATAGAGATCGGTGGAGTAAAGAGACGACAACGAGACAATGAGTGACTTTTACACCAGGTGATGAGTCAGAGATCGATGTGGATGATGCTGATAATCAAAGTAAGAACTCACTTCTTGTTTTAAACTCTACAAGTTCTATAAAATGTGTCGGTTATAATGTTTTTCCATCGGTAGCTTAGGTTATATAAATGTAGAGGTAGGCGTGGCGTCTTTCAGTGGATTTGGAATGAAATCTGTAAATACGATATTTTCCCTTTTCAAGACTTTAAAACGGTGGAACTTTACATCTGGCTGAGATAAAGAGAAACATATTTCAGTTCGGGAAAGTCTGTAGTTTTAAGAACTTTATGTAGCAGGAACTCATGCAACTCTTGTGTCTATTGAGGAATCATCTCTGACACCTTGCTTGAAATGACTTGAGAAAAATGATGTAAAGTTATTGACGCATGTGCTGTTTGCACTAGAGGACGTGGAACCTGCTGTTGCACAGATTTCAGACGAAGCCGGACAGGTTGTTGTGATGCAAGCTGAGGTCTAAAATAAATTCAGAACTAAAAGGAAATGTGGACATTTTAAAGCTTAACTGAGCTTATTTTGTTACTTATTGCTATGAAAACCCGTTAATGACCCTCTGGGAACTTTATTAAATGTGTGTTCTGCACTCACTATCTGAAGTCATGGGTATTATTGTTGTTGCTGTTGTTGTTGTTGCTGTTGTTGTTGTTGTTGTTGTGTGTGTTGTTATGTTTGGACCTTTACATTCTCTCAACCTCCTGAAATGCCCTCTGGCTCTTAGAGCTGTTTTTCCTCCTCTGCATCTTCCCACTCCTCATCAGCACCATCATTATTTTGTTCCTTTCTCTTTTTTTTTTCTTTCACACAGCTCTATACGGTTTGTCGCAGGAGTACAATGGAATTTTTGCCTGAAAATGGCCGTAGCTGACAAACCGGACATTTTCAAAAATAAATATGACAAAGTAGGAAAATAGGACTGCGTAACTAATCATTTCAGCTATGATGAGGACAGAAATAGAGACGGGAGTCAGGACTCTTATCCAAAACCCAAACGAAAGACGTGTTAGATCTTCTGCTCTGCACTTCCCTTTAATTACAACCTGCTGACACAAATACAGCTCCTGCTCCTGCCGCTCTGAGAGAAAAGGGTGGAGATGGGGAGGGACAGTCGGAGGGAGGGAGAGGGAGAGAGAGAGAGAGAGAGAGAGAGAGAGAGAGAGAGAGAGAGAGAGAGCATTTTTGAGTTTGAAAACTTCTTATTATTGGCCTACATTTTGACGAATTCTCTAAATCATACAAAAGCAGAACAAAGTATGAAAGACAACATATGAAAACAGAGCAAAGTGTCCATAAACATGTCATGGCTGTTCAGAAAGCATCCCGTCACACTCGGGTCACACTCACGTCATCTTCAGCTAACCTCAGCAGCCTTCCCAGAGACAGGGTCATGGGAACTCTAACAAACACTCTGGCACAAAGTAAAGCAAATAGGCACGTTGTGCCATGTGAAGTCACTAAGGAAGTGGATTTAATGAGGAAAACGTCAGCGTTCACACTCAGCAGGAGACGCAGAGAGCAGTGTCCTTAAAAAGGTTACGGAAAATAACACAAACGAAAGCTGAGAGGTTTGTTAAAGCAATTACGGAGATCTCCAAGAGACTTTCTGTTGAATGAAGACATCATCTTTACTCTCTTATGAAACACATTAGTGGAGTGCTGAAGCACTTTGGTTACAGAGATGTGAGTGTGTGTGTGTGTGTGTGTGTGTGTGTGTAATGAGGTGTAAATGAAACAGCACCACTGACCAGTTGAGGCAAAAATGAAGTGTAAAAACTCATCAGCAGATATTTGCTAGTAATTTCCATTCATTTTATTCTCTCTCTCTCTCTCTCTCTCTCTCTCTCTCTCTCTCTCTCTCTCACGCACACACACACACACACACACACACACGCCCATAACTCTCATGAATAAGAAAAGGAAACCTCTCTTTGCAAATCAAACACACATGCTGTAATGTACAGAGTAGAAATATACAGTGGATATAGAAAATAATCAGCCCACTTTAAAATAATCACATTTTGTTGCTTTTCAGCCTGAAATGAAGACGGACACCGTTTTTGTTTTATCCAGCTGTATTTACTCAGTGCAACTTAGAACTTTAAAATTTAAAATTAAAAAAACAGAATCACTGAGTTGGAAAAAGGATCACCCCCCTTCGTAAAAATGACTTGTAAACTCAATCAGGTGTAGCTAATCACCTTCTCAATGGCACACAAAGCCATTTGACTTTCAACTGTGATCAGCTGTGGTCATTTTGATTAGCTCAGCATGAAAAGAGCTTTCCTGGAGCATTTTGTAGTGCAACTGAAACAAACAATCAACTATAGGTGGCAAGGCACTCAAAAGATCTCCGGGATAAAGTTATGGACAGGCACAAGTCAGGAGACGGATACAAAAAAATTTCAAAGGCTTTATCAATGCCTAGAAGCACAGTGAAGTCTATTATTAAGAAGTGGAAGGTATTTGGTACAACACAAATCCTCCCTGGATCAGGACGTCGCTCCAAACTGGATGAAAGAGCCAGGAGGAAACTGGTCAGAGAGGCTACCAAGAGGCCTACAGCAACTCTGAAGCAGTTGCAGGAATTTATGACAAAGAGTGGTCATTGTGTGCATGTGACAACAATATCACAAATTCTCCACAAATGTGGCTTGTATGGGAGGGTTGCAAGAAAAATGCCACCCACGACTGAGCTTTGCCAAAACGCACCTTGAAGATTCTGAGGCCACATGGAAAAGGGTGTTATGGTCAGATGAGACTAAAATTGAATTATTTGGCCTCAACACCAAACGATATGTCTGGTGGAAATCCAATACAGCTCACCATCCAAATAACACCATTCCTACAGTAAAGCATGGAGATGGTAATATCCTGTTATGGGGGTGTTTCTCTGCAGCAGGGACTGGAGCACTTGTCAGTATAGAAGGAAAATGGATGGGGGCAAAATACCATCAAATTCTTGAGGAAAATCAGCTGCCCTCTGCCAGAAAGTTGTCAATGGGAAGAAGGTTTACCTTCCAACATGACAATGACCCAAAGCACACAGCAAAACTGACCACACAGTGGTTGAAGGAGAAAAAGGTGAATGTCCTTGCATGGCCTAGTCAGAGCCCAGACTTAAACCCCATTGAAAATCTGTGGAATGACTTGAAGACTGCAGTCCACAAACGGTCACCATCAAATTTAACTGAACTTGAGCAGTTCTGCAAAGAAGAGTGGGCAAATATTGCAAAGTCTAGATGTGCAAAGTTTGTAGAGACATATCCCATCAGACTAAAGGCTGGAATTGAAAAATTAAGGCAAATTAAAGCAAGAGGGTGATCCTTTTTCCAACTCAGTGATTCTGTTTTTTTAAATAAAAATAAAAAAAATTCTGACATGTTGGTGTTATATCTTTCACTTGGATGTTATAAGATGCACTGAGTAAATACAACTGGATAAAAAAAACTGTGTCCATCTTCATTTCAGGCTGAAAAGCAACAAAATGTGATTATTTTAAAGGGGGGGGTGATTCTTTTCTATACATACTGTATATATCCTGCTTCTCTTCCGGATGTTCTCTTTTATACATGTGTACACACACACACACACACACACACACACACACACACACACACACACACACACTTACTTTAAAGCTGTATATATCGGTGTAGATCCTAAGACACTGTTATGTTACACGGGGATTAAGGTGAAAATAATCCTCATGGCTGAAAGTTTCTTGTTCTCACTTCAGCAGGTTTTTATTTTCTGTCAGTTGAGTCCTGAACAAATACTGAATTATAAAATAACGATTTTTTAAGACAGTGTAGGTCTGTGACTTCAAAATTTGTGACTTCCGCCATATTTCGGTTTCTTCATCTTAAACTCCACATCACACCAGAACATGACTGTCAACTGCAGCAAGTCCTTTTGTTACAGCGCACACGAGACGAGCAATCTTCTGTTACTCCATTCTTCTGTCTTTTTCATCCTCTTATTATTCCTATTCTTCTAATTCTTCGTTCTGAGAATGAACTGTTCAGACTGGAGTCTGTTTTAGGTTTAGATCAAATGTATTTAATCTTTTAGTTTAAAGTTTTAAATTTACCCGTTAAAATACATTCTGACCAATCAGCAGCTCTACTTTAACCTCATACCTGAAACACACACACACACACACACACACACACACAAACACACACACACACAGAGTGCAGGTGCACACTGTAGGGCCCCTCCACCCTCCTCTCACTCTCTCTCTCTCTCTCTCTCTCTCTCTCTCTCTCTCTCTCTCTCTCTCTCTCTCTCTCTCTCTCTCTCTCTCTATATATATATATATATATATATATATATATATATATATATATATATATATATATATATATTCTCCAGTCCATCTGCTCTTTTTCCTCCCTCAGCTTTTGTCACATAATTTCTCTTTCTCTAATTCTCCTTCCCTGTCTTTCTCACTCTTTCCCCTGTTGTTTTTTCCTTTTTATTTCTGTCTCCTATTTTTTCTTTCAGTGTCACTTTCTCTCACACATCTCTCTCTCTCTCTCTCCCTCTCTCTCTCTGAGTCATGGTCTCTCTGTCTCTCGGTTTCAGTTTCTCTTTGTACAGTGCACATGGCTGAGAAATTCTCTTTTGGACCAAAATATTCAACAAGACAGAAACATGCTCTAGAACAAAAAAACAAGAAAGAAGAGAAAGTCAGGACAGGCAGCAGTGGATGCAGTAGTGGTGTTTAAGGGCCTAGTGGCTGCAAGGCTTAGAGTTGAGCATGAACACTGTGCTTTAGTGGGGAAGCTGCGTTGTTTGTTTCTTTCTTTCTGTTTGTTTTTCCTTTCCTTTTTATTTTTCATTTTTCAATCAATTTTCCTTTTACACTCTGCCTCCTTAAATCTCTTTTTGCTTTTCTTCTTTATCTTTTCTTTCTTTCTTTCTTTCTTTCTTTCTCATATTCTTTTTTATCTTCTTCTGAATTTTCTCATTCCACCTTTCTATCTTTCTTTGTCATTATTTGTGTTTTCGTTCCTTTTTCTCTCTTTTTTCACTTTCACCTTTTCTCTCTCCCTTCCTAAAACCATTTCTTTCTTTTATTCTTTTTGTCTTCTTTCTTTCTTTCTTTCTTTCTCCCCTTCCTTCGTTTATCTTCTTTGTCTTCTTTCTTTCCTTCTTTGTATTTTTGTTCCTTTTCTTTTTTCTTTTTCTCAGAAACTTTCTCAGTCACTTTCACCTTTTCTCTCTCCCTTCCTAAATCCCCTTCTTTCTATTATTCTTTTTGTCTTCTTTCTTTCTTCCTTTCATTCCCCTTCCTTTTTATTTATCTTTTTGTCTTCTTTCTTTCTTTGTATTTTTGTTCCTTTTCTTTTTTCTTTTTCTCCATTTCTGTCACGTTCATCTTTACTCGCTATCTCTATTTCTAACCTTTCTATTATTCTTTTTAGTCTTCTTTCTTTCTATTCTTTCTCTCTCTCATTGTATGTTCGTTCCTTTTCTATTTTTTATTTTGTCTTTCTTATTCTCTTTTTCTTTCTTTCTTTCTTTCTTTCAGATTTCATGTGAAAAATGCACTAGTATATTTAATGTAATGCAACTGTTTCTAAGCTCTTAGGCTCAGGGGGATTCATGCATTATAACTATGTAATTACATTAAGTACGTATTCTAATAATATTTAAAATGTTTTCTATCCAGTAAGTACATGTACAACAGCACAGAATGATAATATTATTGTGGAGATTATTATGAAGATTGAAGGGTGAGTGTGTGGTGTGATGAAGAATGATGTGTACACGGGTTTTGGGGATTATGGCTCTAGCAATTTTCAGAAAAGCAGAGTATATGCTCATATATTTCCTGTACAGTTGTGCACCAGGACACATAAAGACACACACACACACACACACACACACACACACACACACACACACACACACACTTGCCCCACTAAATCACACTACATCTTCCCTAACGTGGTGTGAAACAAGAGGACCAATCAGTCCTGAAAGCCCACATTAGCCTCTCCATCCTGATTGCCTGCTCTCTAATTCCCACTCGAAGCCTTTCTCACTTCCTCTCTCGTTAAAAGACTGTAATCCACAGGACTGCGGGGTTGATGACTGTCAAACGTCCGCGAAAAACACAGGGGACGAGCGTGTTCTCAGCTGCGTCTGACAGTCCTCTCCATTAACGGCCACTAAAACTCCAAAAATACACAGGACTCGAGTGAGCCGGAGTTTAGCTCGTGTCTGTCTCGGCTCCTGTAGGATTCATCAGTGTGAAGTGTGTAGTCACACTTATGAGGCTTTATAGTGTCCTTCTACAGTACTTTTAGCTAACGGTGACAAGCACAGATTTTTAGTTTGATCCTACGCTCAGTCTCAAAGCTGTGAAGAAACAAGACGTGGGAAGTGCTTTTAAGGAAATAATATAAGAACACTAACACAACTCCTAAGTTTTCCTAATGTGTTTCCTAATGTCCATGCAGATCGGTTCAATTCCAAACACACTATTTTAAACAGATTCACAGTGGAGTGAAAATTTAGGTTAGTTTATTTGGCTGTATCCCAAATTACAGTAAAAATAGTACATTTATCGTACACGGTATTGGGTTTCTGGGTTACCTTTAATTATGAATACAGATTATTGCCCCCTAGTGGTATGGAGTTATCTCTTTTCACACATTTAAGTGTATCCAGTTGCCAGCTGTCGTCTTTACAGTGTGTGTGTGTGTGTGTGTGTGTGTGTGTGTGTGTGTGTGTGTATGTGTGTAAATTGCAATTTTTTTATCTTGAACACACAAGATACTACGTTGGCCGTAGTCGAACCGCTTGATCTTAGACGTTGACTTGGTGAATCGTTGTCTTAACAACGAACTGACGCTAGTTCAGGCTGCTTCTCTTTTCATTTTTTAAAAAAAATTCTGTAACGCTTCACATTACGTTACTGAAACTGATGTTATGCAGTCCACTCCAGGATTTCGCTCACAGAAATGAACGCAAAATCAAGCAAACTCCGCAATATTCGGAGGAGATTTTCCTCAGATTTGGGCCAAGACTCATCATGTGACGTCAACGCAACGCGCATTCTGTCAAAGCCCTATTTGATTCACGTACTTCGAACACGTGTGCAGCTAAAAGGTCTCGTTTACCAACAAACATGACTGAAAAAGTCCGTGCAAAACAAATTCGTGCGATTGCGATTTCGCCAATTCAAGTAGTTTTCTGCAAAAAAACCCACAAAAACCTCCACAAGTTGCATCACATATTTTTTTTAAAAAGCCACAGCGAAATGAAGCATTTTTGGCTTGATTATATACTTCATTATATACTGGTTGTATATACAATAGTTGTCAATAGTTTTAATAATAACGAACAAGTTAATGAACATGTTTGTAGTTTTGCCAAAATTTTAGAACTGAGGCTGAAGCAAGTTCCAATATTTATACCCCCGAGACCCCTGAGCTCATGAAGACATCCACATTTAGGTATTTCTCATGTCAATTAATACGTGTGTTAGCTCACTATTTACTTTAACACTATGAATGTCTGCATATTAAAGCTGATCTTTATGGTTTGTTAGTGTTAATGTGAACTAATGCAGTAAATAACGAGAGCTAAGGGATTCTTAACCTTGCACTGAGCATCACAGGTGTGATTGCGTCATGTTTTGATATAAACGGTGACATATCTTCAGTGTGAAGTCTGTCAACATAAATTACATAAAATACGTCAGTGGATCGAGTCCGAAAACACGTCACATTCGATCTGATTCTGATCCAGCACCTCGTGGCATGAATAAATAAGGGAAAAAATGAAACTGGGGATGATCTGATACCTGGTGTCCGCACAGCGAGTCCCTCGTTCCTCTTCTGGTGCCACATTGTACCAGAGTTCCTTTGCAACAAAGTGCATTACCCTGGTTTGTGGGGATTTATTCCTGACTATGAATACAGAAGTCGCACAAAAGACTCACTCTGACAGGTCTCGCATTAAGACCCACCGCCGAGCAGCTCTGTCTCGCTCTTGTTTACTTCTCGGAAAGTTTGTTCAGGTTTTCTCCACCCCCTTCTGCCCCTCGCTAACTGCTCTAGAATGGTTCTCTTTGTGGATAAAAAAAAAAAAAAAAAAAACACCACACAGCACCGGTCTCTGGGCTTCTTTTATCTGGGAGCGTTTCTCTCTTAAGCTAAATAGCCCTGGTGCTTCTCCAAGCCCCTGCTGCACTCCGGCCCCCATCCGGCTCTCATACTCCGCTGCCCACAAATTGCTTTCTGAATCGCTTCGGTGTGAAAATCCCTCATCAGGGGAGAGGGCACGGGGAAATGGGGCAGCAGAAATCCTGTTCATTTGCATGTATGTCTCAGAGAGGAGGTTCTCTGGGTCACCAGGACACTTTAGCTCTTTTTTTGGTTTTATTTGCAAAAAAAATCCTGAAGGGTCACATCTGCGAGAAATAATTGAATTTGTCTGGAAACGTGTTAAGTCACATGTCACTATCAGGATTAAATCGATCTAACAGAGTCAAGAAATGTTCAGCGAATGTTCACGGAGATCACCTGAAACAAACGATTAGACCTACTTTCTCCAAGAGCTTCCACTTGTGATGACGGGCTCTCGAGCAGATTCTCACCATCTCTCTCTCTGTCTCTCTCAGACAGGACGAGCTGCTGGAGCTTTAGTGATATCACTTTCAAAACCTTGACACACACACATACACACACACACACACACACACACACACACACACACACACACACACACACACACAATGAAATTCTGAATAGAGAAAATCAGAGACACTTGAAGCAAGGCCTGTTGCCAAGGTAACGGGCAGGACGGATTTCCATGGAGATTAGATCCTCTGATATTCCAGAGACGGAAGAAGAGGGAGGGAGAGGATAGAGAGGTAGAGGAAGATAACAAGAGTCCTTCATTATTAAAGTGGGGGAGTGTCGAGGCCTGAAGGGATTCCACACAAGTGATCACACTCGGTGAGCCACGACCCGTGAACACCACACACACACACACACACACACACACACACACACACACACACACACACACAGATAACTATTTTACACCTGTGGCATCTTTTACTGTATTTCTATGTTTGTAGAAATGTAGAAAATGTCTTTTTAAGGCATCACGATGGCACAGCAGGTGTTGACACCTCACCTCACAGGTCCAGCGTTCGATCCTGACCTCGGAGTTTTACATGTTTTCCCTGTGTCACTTTGGGTTTCCTCAGGGTTCACTGGTTTCCTCCAAAAACATGCAGTAGGTGGATTAGGTACACTAAATGGCCGCTAGTTGTGAAAGACTGTGTATGATGGACTGGTGTCCCATCCAGGGTGTATTCCCAACTCACGCCCAATGTTCCTTGGATAGTCTCCGGAATCACCGCAATCCTGACCAGGATGAAGATGCCACAAATGTCTTTAATCTAGACCCCCTAATGATCAAGCCGAAATAATAATGGCAAGAAAAACCGCCTATACTCTGAGACAAAAGGTGCAAAACTGTAACGTTCCTCATCACTGGACTGGTACCATCAAGTGTACATCCTTTATACCTTTTTTATTTTGTTTGTTTGTTTTTACCTGGGAAGGTGTATGTAGTGTACATTTAAAGTATTACTCTACAAGCTAATGAAAAGGTACAAAAGTGGCCCTTAAGGTCCAAGTATGTGCCTGAAATCATTTTAAAGATGCATCTCCATTTAAGTTAAAATGTAATAAAAACACACAGTTTAGTGCCTTGAACATTAAAAAAGAAGCACTGACAGGAAACGAGGCTCTCTAAGAGAAATCCCTTTACATGCTGCAGTGTACACGTTCTAGTTAAACCTTGGCAAGTGGAGTCATGCTGCAGTACAATTGGAGCAAATTGAGCGTGTAACAGCGTAATTAAGTGTGTAACAGCAGTGTTCGGCGTGTGGGGTCGTGACCTTACGGAGACACCAGACTCCGCCTCGTGAGCAAGGACAGATGGGGCTTTGGCAAGTCGGAGAGAGTGTGTACGATACTGAAATCTGAATGCTTGTCTAATCTTTTTCAATTTGCAAAATGTGCATCCTTAGAGACACGAGATGTCTTTTCAAACGTTCAGTCATGTCGCACCGTCATGGAGGACATCGCTGACTGTCCTGTTCCGTCTATGTGGACAAACACTTGTGGTTAGCGTCACACTAATCGAAAAACGAGACGGAAAAAAGCCCTAGAGAGGAGATCCTGTGATGCTCACTTCAGACGCTTTCACATGAACCAGAAGCAGGAATTAACACAGTCAAGCTCGTCACGAAAGTCCCATTATATATGAAATGTATATAGATTTGCTGCAGTTTTACGTTTGGATGATTCTGTTGAATTTTCCGTTTAATTGGCTATTGATGGACGTTTACGTTGGGACGCTGATATGCGTTTATAAAAAGAAATGTCGCATTTATTGTTAGTGTGATTATTAACCTAAATACAGGATCACGGTTGAGTTTCCTGAGTGTGTGCGTGTGCGTGTGTGTGTGTGTGTTGGGTCATACAGATTTGCATAGGAAATATACTGGAAAAGAAGAAATTTCTACTAGCCAAATTTAAAAATTTCAAAGAAGAATATTATTTATCTTTTAATAAAAATTAAGAAAAACAATTAGGTAAACATTACACATTTTGATTGTTTTTCAGACAATCAAGTCGGTTTGATAGTGCACTTGATAGTAACTTTATATTTAATAACATTATAAGAACATAATGTTAATTTAGTAACATTTAGTAACATCAGTAATATTGACATAATTGTTAAGTAAATTGAAACACTATCCAAACACTAATAGTGATTAAGCCTAAGAGAATTAAAGATGCAATAAGTAAACCATCAGTACAATTAATTACTCTCCATGTACAAACACTAACGTTTAAAATAGGGATTTTATAAAATAATGTTTGCACTTTAGACATGTGTAAACGTGTAAACAGTTTACAGCAGGGGAACGTTTCGAGTTCGCCTCACATTCGACCGAAACAGAAAGTTTCAGCTCTGATGCAGCAGGCATGAGTGCCTCTAATGGGAGCGCATTAATTGCTTTCGCAATTAATGAACAGCCGATTAGCGGCGTGCATGGGCCAAAGTCACCGTAACGATTAATAATAGATTAACTGTGCAGCCTTAACGAGCAGCAGTGTTGTTATGGAGATAGAGGCCGTATCAGGGAGCCGTTATTTTGGTGCTGAAGGTGCGCAGAGACCAGACTCTCATTTATAAGTGTGTCCTGAGAGGCAGGGATGAGATGACATGAGCTGGTTGGAGTTAAGTGGCTCTGCTCGAGGGCACAATAGCAGAAGTGGTCCATGGGCAGGGAGGTTAGAAAGCTTTTCCATCGGATGAGTTACGGTAGTGCTCAAGTCTCAGCTTTGTACATCCCAAGGTGCACGTTCCAGGAATGAGCTCGAACTTTTAGAGTAATGGTGCACACATTTATTTTGAATGGTGTAAATAATGGGGGGTTATATTAATTAATAACAATAACATTAATAATAATAAAGAGTCAGTTTAGACACAACTTTTAGGTTTAGTTTTCCATCAACTTCAGAGACAACAGTGATGGTCACAGTGATGCTAGTAAAGATTGAGCATGAAAAAAGTACTTGGATTTACTGTTGTCTGAATGGTCATTTGGATTAGAAACACCAATACTGGCTGAGATTATATTAATGTTGCATCTCTACCACCGCACAGACCCGTTACAGGCCCGTTACCACTGCACAGACCCGCTACAGACCCGTTACCACCGCACAGACCTGTTACAGACCCGTTACCACAGCACAGACCCGTTACAGACCCGTTACCACTGCACAGACCCGTTACCACCGCACAGACCCGTTACAGACCCGTTACCACCGCACAGACCCGTTACAGACCCGTTACCACCGCACAAACCCATTACAGACCCGTTAACACAGCACAGACCTGTTACCACTGCGCAGACCCGTTACAGACCCGTTACCACAGCACGGACCTGTTACAGACCTGTTACCACCGCACAGACCCGTTACCACCGCACAGACCTGTTACCACTGCAAAGACCTGTTACAGACCCGTTACCACCACACAGACCCGTTACAGACCCGTTACCACCGCACAGACCCGTTACAGACCCGTTACCACCACACAGACCCGTTACCACAGCACAGACCCGTTACCACTGCACAGACCCGTTACCACAGCACAGATCCGTTACCACCGCACAGACCCATTACCACCGCACAGACCTGTTACAGACCCGTTACCACCGCACAGACCCGTTACCACCGCACAGACCTGTTACAGACCCGTTACCACCGCACAGACCCGTTACCACCGCACAGACCTGTTACAGACCCGTTACCACCGCACAGACCTGTTACCACTGCATAGACCCGTTACCACTGCACAGACCTGTTACAGACCCGTTACCACCGCACAGACCCGTTACCACCGCACAGACCCGTTACCACTGCACAGACCTGTTACAGACCCGTTACCACCGCACAGACCCGTTACCACCGCACAGACCCGTTACCACTGCACAGACCTGTTACAGACCCGTTACCACTGCACAGACCTGTTACAGACCCGTTACCACCGCACAGACCCGTTACAGACCCGTTACCACCACACAGACCCGTTACCACAGCACAGACCCGTTACCAC
>CM042558.1:17742299-17817299 GCA_023630585.1 Cranoglanis bouderius
TGCAGGGGGTTCACTATCTGACAGTCTGACAGCTACAGGTGAGTCATAAGTAATGTGTATTACTGGGTTTGAGTTTACAGCGTCTTGTCAAGAATGTCAGTTATTATTATAATTTATTGGGCTGTACATTAGTGCGGATTAAATGTTTATGAGTTTCGAACTGCTGCTCATTCTGTGTCACAGGGCAGCATAACACACTCCGGGAAAAGCACTATCTGCCGTCTAACGCGTACATGAGCTCAAAGACACCCAAAGTAAAATATTGCAGAACTTTATTACAAAAATACACAGGACTGAGTGTACCATGAAAATGTACTGTACTTTTTGTAATGAAATAAATATATGAATATTAATATATATTGACTATTAATAAATACTGAAGTAAATGAAAGATATACATCCAAACTGAACCAAAAAGTAATACTCAAATTAACAAATAAAAATAGAGACATCCAAAATGAATCAAAAAAACACTTCAAATAACACAACAAAATTTGTCAGTGGTACTTTTTATCTCGCCTCTAGAGGCCGCTCTCGTAATGTATGATGACAGCAGACCCTTCTCAGCCGCTCCCGCAACGGGAAAAACTATCGGTGTGGATTTTTGCCAATAACCGATAGTTCCAGCAATCTGTTAACGGTGCCGATTAATCTGCACATTAATCCCATGAATCGTTCGACCTCTAATGGATAATGGACTTATCATCATTAGCTAGCTTAACCTACTAGTCGTCTCGAACAGTCGCGATTAACTAGATAAGTTACTTTTGTTAGTGTTAGCTCTCAAAGTTATAATTCAGTCAGTTGTCGTTATTGTGGGCTAAACCTGTGCCTGACGCTCCTCTGTTCATTTCTATGGCTAGGTAGCCTGGTGGTTTAGGATTACTGTAAAATAAATTAGATTCGGAAAACTTGGGGGTCAATTTTTCAAAATGTTGACTCCAAGGAACTGGAAACTTGCCTGTGAGAATAATTAGCCCATGACACAACTTGGAGGTTAACTTTCTTATGTTAATAGCTGTTAACTTTATCAATTTGTTAGCTCTCGACAGCTATACCTATAACAACCTAATATAAAATACATTTAGCTACGTCAGTTTCTGTTACCCAGTTAGCATAGAGCCTTATGATGAAAAACCATAAAGATACTGTAGCTACGACTGACTTGTGTTCTATATTAACTTTGTTATCCAGGGAAAATGTGGATGCTGCTAGTAATGTTAGCTATTTTGAGCTATGATCCATCTGTGACAAAATATAGGTGCAGGTGTTTTTCTGCTATTTTCACAACACTAATATTGAAGAATGAGAAGTGGAGTATAAATTCATGCTAGCTACATCTGTGATATTATCAGAGAATATGAAGTAAAAAAGCAGATTTGGTTGTTTTGTTGTATAATACATTAACTAGCGGCACACTCAGTATGAGGTCTGTTTTTATTTGAAATGTTTATATTGCTTTGCCTGGAAACTCTTTCCTTGGAAACTCTTACATCTTCAAAATTAAATGATGTGTGCTAAACAAATGCTAACATTTGCACATTTGTCTTAAACTTATTCTTAGCACTAACAAACAGTTCTGCCACAGATTTACAGCATGACATCCCTAGACAGCAAAGACGCTCAGAGGGAACGATCACATTCCGAGTAACTATTGCATTTTCCTTATTCTGGGATAAAAACCGGAGCTTTTCAGATACAAACGGCGGCAGGCGCTCCACGGCCCACGCACATCTCTCCCGCCGCGTGGCATTAACAGTCTATTAGCATCAGGAGGCTTTTGATAGGCAGCCAGCAGGAAGGTTAGTTTCATGTTGTTGTCATCTTTTGCCGATAATCTACAGCCGAGATCCAGCGATCACGCCGAAATGTCACCGTGGCATTTGGGAAAAAGATATTCTCTCCTGGTCCAAAACAAAGTCCAGGCCCACCAACACTGATCATGCACTCGCTCAAGGAGAGAGAGAAAGAGAGAGAAAGAGAGAGAGAGAGAGAGAGAGAGATGATGGACGCATCTTGACTGCAGAAGAATGCTGAGAAGAGCAGAACACTGTTTTTTATACATCTTCTCTCTGACAGAAGTGATAAGTCCTTTTTTTTCTGAGCCGGGATGCACAGGCTGTTAGTTCACCACCGCTAGACATTACTGCTAAACAAAGCAATCATCTGAATCCGATCTGAATCCGACAGATTTACAGTCGAGTCCAGCAAGACATGTAGTGTGTTCAGGTTGACGGGTGTTCCTTCACTATCACAAGTAACACTGGTCAAATAGTGCATGCTAGGATATTCATAGTAGGGTGAAAAAACAATTTGACACGAGACACAAAAGTTTGCATCCCCCCTTCTCTGGTCTTTTGCATTTATAATCGGCTGCATCCTTTTTGAACATTAAAGAATGTGCTGAACAGCTTCGTAGTATTCACCCTCTACACATATCTTCCTGACATGTCTCACGTTTATTTGTCTCCTTTGAGCATAAAGGATGAGAAAGTAGAAAGTAGTTACACGCTGCCTTCTTCAGATTAGGTCCGTACAATCGACAATACAGACTATGAACAGACTATACAGGTCGGTTTTGCAGCACTTCTAAATAATAATATTGACACTAATAAATAAATTCGGCTGACACTGGTTTGAGCTTATTGATTAATTAATATCACTTCAACTTTCTAACCCGTCCCATATTTTGTCATTTTTATTACAAGATATAATGAATACACTGAAATCAGTATCAGCAGAACTTTTTTTTTTTTTTTTTTTTTTTTTTTAGTAAAAGGAAAACAGCTCTTTGTTCCTGGTGCGTAAAAAAATAATAATAATAACACTAAGATTTCATACTTTAATTTCCTAAATTCCTTATTTTGCCACACAAAACACCTTTCAGCTTTCTATCCCTGTATTCTGTCCTCAATGTAAAAAAAACAAAACAAAACAAAAACAACAGTATTTTATATATAAATATTGTGATATTTTTGTTTTGAAGCAATTCTGATATAAAACTATCAACCCACCGTGTGTACGGGGATGTAGACTTATAACGATTAAAAATAAAAGTTAGACTTTATGGATGGAGAAGATGAAAACACCTGTGATAGAAGAGTGTGGCAAAACCGGCGTAAAAAGGTCGACACCAGAGACCGTGAGACTGTGGTCACACACGTTATAGATGATCTTTCTGGAACAGGATCTCCAGTATGGAATTAGAATCCTATGGCAGTAGTCTGTAGCCATGGCAACAGAGGGGTGGAGAATGTCCCGGGGGGACCGATTGTCCGCTTCACACAGTTAAGAGTCCCTGTCAAACAACTCTGTCAGTTTACGTGTGCTTACACACACACACACACACACACACCTAGGGAGACAGTCGTTCGTTGAGTTTATTACGGGAATATTTTACTTTACTGGAATTCGCAGCTTCTCAGATTCCTCAGAGTCTTGAATGTTAACTTTCTAGCGAAACAGTTAGCGGTCACAAAAGTGAAAGCAATAATAATTTACCTAATAACAACTGACACAATATAAGATGTTCAGAGTCACTGATTCAGGTCACTGTTGTCCAGTCCAGAGATATGCCAAAACTTTCCATCAAAAGCTTTATTTTCATTCATTATTTTGCTTTATACAAAATACAAAATCTGTCGGAATACTCGATTCTGATTGGCTGGAAGGTGTGCATTGAAACCGTGTATACCACAGGTAGTTCCGGTCAGTATAATCACCGTTCTAAATGAATGCACTGCCTATAAACAACTGTAACCATAGTAACATACAGTTAAACTCACAGCTTCATTATTAGTAGACAGACACCGTAATTCTCTCTCTCTCTCTCTCTCGCTCATTTGTTTGCTCGCTCTTTCTCTCTCTAATAACTATTTACTATAATTCATTCAAATAAATGCAATCTTAGTTATAGCACTACTTTATCTCTGTGTATGATTTAGAGCGGGTGGAATTCTAACTAACGAAAATTAACAAGTTATTTTGATCTTTTCAGTCACATTTTTTCCACTGCAAACATCAATGACCGATTTAACTCGTCAATGCTGGCAAGTGACCACGGTATAATGGTGCGTTACACCATTTAATGCACTCCGCTTCCCGTCGGGTGTTTTTTTGCCTCCACGTCGTGCATTAATATCGTGTAACGCACACCTAGCCGTGGATTATCCCTTACTTATACCACTGCTATACTGAATTCTGATTGGTCGGAAGGTGTTCAGCAGCTCTGTCAGTATTGTTTCTATAGTAACAGCGCATTCACAGCTCATTCACTTGTTTTCCAGATGGTTCATCTAATCTAAGCTTTATAAAATAAAATAAAAAAAGATTTTAAAATTCTTTTTGTTGTTGTTTTAACAAACGGAAACGTCTGATCAAGTTTTCCGTGAGGAGACATTCACCATTTATGGAAGGAGTCTCCAGTGTCAGCACTTTGTAACATTCTCCAAGTTGACAAGCTGCATTTTATTTTATTTTTTTGTCTACAAGAGAGAATAAAAGAGAGGCAGGTGAGGGAATGTCCCATTGCTTTCTTGCACGAATATGATTTTAACATTAATGTAGCTCCAGGAACTAAAATCAGCCCTGGTTACTTTGGTGCAATCTTGACTAAAGTTCCTGAGTTCCTGCTTTAAAACTGTGCCTTATTAGTCAAGGTCACGCTTGTGTACGGACTAATTAATTTGCCACTTATGGATCCATTTATCAAATGTGCACATGTCCAGTCTTGTGTTTCATTCACATTTAGCCTGGCTGTTGGTTTTCTATTAAAAAAATTTAAAATACCAGTGCTCCATGAGAAAGAAGCCTGAACTCCACAGTGGCAGATCCAAGTGTCTGGTTCTGTGATATTATATAGACTGAAATTAGAGGCTATGCACGACCATACCCTTTTGCTTTTGTACGGGTGAAAGGTTCGATGAGAGAGCAAAATGAAATCTGTTCTTCTAACGTAAACTGCCACTCAAGGATGGCTGTGAAAAGGTCGTCCCTGAGACAGCTGTGCTCAGACAGCGCCAGATCGGAGAAATCTCCCCATTACGATTCCCCGCAGGTCTTTACGTGTCGGGATGTCAGCCTTTAAAAAGGATTAATTCGCCTTCATACTCACAACTTGACTTTCACAAAAATATAGCACTCAATTAACATTTGCAGGCTAATTGAAAGGCTGCTGGCTTTCACGTCCAATTAGATGGATTTGCATTTTGGTTACGTTTCAAGTGCGACATCCAGATCAGTTGCTGACTGAAGTGGATCTATACAGCGAGAAAAACATTGGGTCGGTTTATTGCAAGATCTCATGCCTACAGAGCATGGGGAATTCTAAATGGATTTTCAGATTTAACTACAGATTTGAAACCTCTCAGCATGGCATCTGGACAGGAAGCAATTTCATACCGTTTTCAATTGGAGTGGAATCTGATGTGGACCCGTCCAACCCAAACGGCAAGGCAGCGGCGAGTAACAGCAGCCCAGTGACCAAGCATCGTATCTCTCATCCACACACATACAAACCACCATGCTTCTTTAGCAGTAATCCTGTTTGAAATTCAGTATCCATCTCCAGCAGGGATGTTTTAATTAAAGGAGGTGATTTGAATAGGATTCCTGGTGGACTGCGTTAAGTCTGTTAACATTACTGATGCGTGGGGTAACATATACAGTACTGTGCAAAAGTTTTAGGCACATGCAAAGAAATGCTGTAGAGCAAAGATGCCTTCAAAATAATGAAATTAAATGTTTCTACATTTAAAAAAAAAACTTGTAAAGAGCAGTAAACAGTAGTAAATGAAACAAAGTCAATATTTGGTGTGACATAAAAATAAAAATAAAAGCAGTCTCCTGTACAATTTTTGCTGTTTTATAGGGAAATTAGCTGATAAGTTTTATTGAGCATCAGTTCTTCTGGAGCGTTTGACTTTCGTATTGGACGTGAGTCAGTATCAATTGGGTGAAAACACTGTAGCACTTTACTGTAGGTTAACATATACACACTTATTCTGATTCTTATTGCTGATACATTTGACTGAATACACGGTGCTTTTCTTACATGATGGAAGGTATAAAGCAGACTGTGTAAATACAGACCTCCTTGCTCTCAGGAGGATAAAGAAACTCTTGCTTTCCAGTGGTGATATGTTTACTCACCTTCCTCTCCATAGCCTCTATTCTCATCTCAGCAGCTAGCATGGATGTAGGAATGTAGAAGGCAAGAGCTCATTTTAGATCAGCCCTCTCATCATATGCCCAAGTAATTATGGACATATCAAACATGTCTAGAGAATCCTTGCTCTGGTAATTGTATTGAAACCCGCACCATCAAGCTTTTTTTTTTTTTAAAAAAAGGTTGACACTGATGAAGGTGACTTCACCGAGTGACATTTTAAAGTTTTCATCTTTACTTATTCTACATGTAATCTCCGAGTGTGAAGTGATACTCTGTGACCTCAGTTTCAATCTAGGTCCATCGCTTCTACTCTCCGACGTAGCCGCAAAAATTCAACTCTTAACCTACTGCAGTAGGTTCCGTACACTTCTATCTCAAGTGAGTGACAGCAGGTGAAAACTGTAATATAGCTGAGCTTACCTTAATATAGCAGTCGAGCTGTGGGTAAACTCTGCATACTCCCAGGATGATGGAGAGTCGGGTTCTGTAGGGGAAACAAGACGAGACCACGTGGGTGACCTCGGGAAAAGTGAAGATACGAAAGCCAAACTTCTCGTAGAGCTCCTGGAGTTCTGTGCTGGGTCTCTGATCGCCTTCACTCAAGATACTGCCCACGGCACAGCGACACTTCGGACCAGGCACCTGGGAAATAGTCATTGAGAGAGCGCTGGTTAAAGTAGTAAATTACCTAATGCTGGTCTCCCAACAGGATTTCCTTGCTTGTGCAGCTTTTGATGCTATAGATCACGATGTTCTTATAGACTAGAAAGTTTTGTTGGAGTTAAGGGAACGGATCTTTCCTAGGTCAGGTATTATCCTATTGACAGTTTGTCAATGTTAATGGTGACTTGCATACAAAGGTAAAGTTCCACAAGGCTCTGTCCTAGGCCGACTGCTTTTTCCCCTATATATGCTGACTTTGGGTACAACATGGTATTAACTTCCACAGTCATGTTAATGACAGACAGATGTATGTATTATGCTGATGTCCCAGGGTGCCCTCATGCCTGTGTTACCTTCTGACTCTCCTTTTTCAGGTATGCTGTCATAGCTGGACCTGCCACTTGCACTCTAAATACAACGCACCATTTTTCCTATCATACCTAACCACCTGTTCACTGCTAATGTCTGAGGAGATGCTGGTTGTTGTGATGCTGTAATATGGCTCCTTCTTCTCTCAGGATTGGACTGATTGATCCTGATTGCTCTACTCTCACTTGTGCTGTTCCTCTGACTTCATCTCTGAGCTGTCTACACTTATGATTATTTTTCTTGCTGTCGTAGATAATCTCACCTGGAATCCTATCCAACATCTGCTATGGCTATGACTCACCTTCCTGCTGAGGCGATACAGTAAAGAATTAACTATTACATTTCTGTATATTACTGAATACTCAATTGATTTATAATCTCACTATCCCCAGAAAAGGACAGGTTCCCTTTTGAGGTTTCTCCTCACATTGTTTGAGGATGTTTTTCCTCGCCACTTTCGCCTCAGGCTTGATCATTATGGATCTAAACCTACGTCCTTCCAATAAGTATGTTCTGAACAAAGATAAGACTCTTAATATATATACACCAAGAAATTACATTTATTTTGAAGGATTTTGTAATCAAATGCTAATTTTGTACTACCACAGATAAAACACAGTATAAGCAGTCTGCATCTTTGTTAAGCTAAGAAAATCACACAGTTCTTAAGGTTCACGTTCATTTTTGTATATTTACCCACAAATAACTACTTTCCCCCAAATGTGATATTTCTACACTTGAGACGATTTGAGTTCCACATACAAATGTTTGTGTTTTTTTTTTGGTTTTTTTTTTTCATTTAATTGCCAGTTTGATACATAATTTAAAAAATGTGAAAACCAAGTGTGTCCATAATGGCAGTGCACATTTCCTACATCAAGAGAAGGGTCATTTGGCCAAAAAGTGTAAGAAATGTTTTTGATAGACTTACCTTATGCAGTAGAAATATTCTAATAAAAAGTATCATTTTTTGCCGTTGAATACATAAATGTTAGTCAAGTTGCACCAAGACAACAAGAGAAAGTCTGCCTTTGTATTTTTCTCCATTTTCCTGTCTTTTATTATTAGCTGTAAAGTAACAGGCAGGCGCATTGACCATGACCTTTCAACCAAACCTTTAGCAAAACTTCCAAATTATTGCTGCCGTGAACCCGTCGCTTCACCTGAGCTTCGAAAAAGTCGCAGGGAAGGCCAGCAAAAAAAAAAAAAAAAAAAAAAACTCTACGCCTCAGGGCAGCAATTAGCAAGGCCTTTCCTACAATCTTGAAGAAGCAGAGTCCTTGTCAGATATAAACACACTCTCCTCCTCACCTACCTCCTCTCAGTACCCAGCTAGGGGCTAAAACAAACATCCTTCATGTCCTCACACACACACACACACACACATACGGGATGAGTCACTAAGAGAAAAGTTTCCTAATGAGGACCAGCCGCTCCATTGGAAAGCAGCATGGAGAGGGAAATGAAATAAATTAAAACACAAGCAGGATTTAATAAAGAAATGTAGCAGGCACAGGTGGCACTGTGTGTGTGTGTGTGTGTGTGTGTGTGTGTGTGTGTGTGTGTGTGTGTGTGTGTGTGTGTGTGTGTGTGTGTGTGTGTGTGTGTGTGTGTGGTGGGGAGGACAAACTGATGATATTTCACATCTCTAATTGCTGAGAGTTTGCCGGCTGCAGACAGATGCCCAGCTGCCATCTTCAGAGAGGGAGAGAGATTACGCGCTGAAGGACGACACACACACACACACACACACACACACACACACACACACACACACACACACACACACAGACACACACAGACCCATTTAAAGGATGCCCCGGGGAGTGAGTGTGGTGTGTAACCACTGTTGCAGGAAGTAGGAGGAGGAAAAGGGAGGGGTGCAGGAGACCAGTCTGGGTCGTTTCTCTTTCATCACTGTAAGTGATGAATGTGAGGTGAAGAAATTCACGTAAAGATGTCATGGTTTAAACCTAACTGATCGTGCACGGAGACTGAGCAGCCATTTGTCTCACTCCGACCCCCTGCTGAGTCCAACACGATGTCCCGGCTCATAAGTCACAGTATTAGAGACGAGGGGCGTAACGTAATACCACTTCCTGTATGTGTTTGGTGCTCTAAATATCTGTATCTGAATTTAAACCTAAAAGTAGGTGTGGCCTAAACACCAGTGGTTTACTTTGTTTTGCTTTCTTTCTTTTTTTAGAATTATATATGTGAATCGTACCACTCTGGCTGCAGAAACACTGGAAGAAACCCAGATGTAGAAATGTGAGCATGGTGTGTGAATTCTGGTTGTGGGAGTTCCTCAACCTCAGCTACATCACTCCAGTTCAAAATTGGTCTCAAGTTGAGATATGGACTGTTTTTTTTTTTTTTTCTTCAATCCAGCATCTGGTTGAGAATAGAGGTGCACATCAGAGACTTGTTTAGGTCTTTACTTTCATGTAAACGGCTCCGATCTGATACCCAGTCTCAGGATTGGGCCGAAACGAGCAATTTGTGATTGTTGCGGTCAAAAATGCTTGATTTTGCTGCAGCTTTTTTTGTGATGCAACTTGCAGAGTTTTTTTTTTGTGCTTTTTTTGTCCAGGAAACTACTTGAATTCGAGAAATTGCAATTGTATGAAATCGTTTTGCGCGGCTCCTCAGAATATTGTGACGTTTGCTAGATTTTGCGTCAAATTTCTGTGATCGCAAAATTGTGAAATCCTGGAGGGACTGACTGGAGAAAACGTATTGGATATCAGCTCCTGAAACAATCAGCATTGAATGTGGAAAAGAAATTTATTCTTGGAACTGGAGATATTTACACATAAAGAGACTTGACTGTTTTTTTTCTTTTGTTAGGATTGATTTTATTATATTGATTTTTGTGTGAAAGAGTCTAACTGTCAAGTGCATCAGTTAAAGACTGGAACCACTGAAAGCTTAGTAGTTTTAAAAGAAAATAATGGCGGATGGGCATCGATATCGGCTGATACTCAAGGTTTCGGTATCGGTATCGGTATCGGAAAAGAAAAAGCGGTATCATGCCGTCTCTACTTTCACGCACACAAGAGCGAGCGGTCACATATACAGTGAGCAGGACAAATGCATTTATAGCGTTCATTCATTCATCCTTAGTAACTGCCTGGTCAGGACGGTTTGAGAAAACGTGACCAATCCAGCCAGACTGGTCAAACAAACGTGCTTTAAAGAAAAGTATTTGCTAGAGCGCAATTTGCACGAACACGTCATAAAGCGTGTGTGAGCGCATGCGCAATGGGACGGAGGGGAATCTTTATGGGTTAGAAGAATATGAATAGGTTTCGTGTCTGCGAGAGTCATTTAGGAATTTTTGTAAAAACCTGTATTGTGGTCGCAGCAGGACAGAGAGCTGTGAACCGCACAAACCTCTATGTAAATGACTCACTCCTCCCTTTCTTTATCCATCCATTTACTTTGCTTTTTCCTCCGGCTGTGTAAATGCTGGCAAAGTGGAGAGTAATTTGAGCGTAATTCTGGATATTTTCACTACCCTTTTGTACTGAGAAGTGGGCCTTTGTTCTAACACTTCAAGTTTTAGTTCAGTACTTCAGGTCACCCGCACCTGAATGTTATTGCATATATACAGCCATATCATGATTATTACACAATCATCAAATCACAATTCTTTTGTATAAACAAACATGTATACGGTGTGTAGTGCAATGATATTGGTTGCATGCTATTTGATTTTGATCTTTCGATGGACAGAATAACCTACTTTGTGTAAAATTGTTTCCGTATTACATTTTCTAAAGGTCAGATGTGGCTTAAAAAAAAAAGTCACAAAGGTGCTGTTTAGTGCATAGGCTGCACCTGCATGCGCCTGTCGAGACTATCTACGCTGCGTGGTACATCCTGTCTGTGGGGATTAAAGGGCAGTATGTTACGAGGACAGTACATGAGGTGTGATTATATAAAGCGTTCAATGCATGGAACCAATTAAATCCAACTTCACTGAATTCCACGCTGAAGCTGCAGACATCTTTATTTTTTTCCCTCCACTTCCTTGCAGTGAGTCAGACGGCAGGCCACACTGACGGAACATCCTGCTGTGGTTGTCCTCCTCGTGCTCTGATTGACAGAGTGTAGCAATTAGCAGACACGGTACTTGAGCGAGCGTGCCACACTGGAGAGAAGGAGGGATACGGTGAACCTTAAAATGCAGACCCTTCGTTTTTTTTTCACACGAGTTAAGCGTCGGGGCGTTTATGTGTCAGAACAGTCGCAGTGAGAGGAAACTATACGGTCTCACACTTTCACTCGCTTCACCAAATGAGAAAGTCGCCCTGATTTTTCTCACCCACGAGAACCAGCTCGGGGTCCGTGATCGTCCTCCTTCTCCGCCGTATTATTGAGCTTAATGAAGAGAAGTGCCTAAGGGCACACAGGAGCTCTCATCCCAAAAGAGGTCATTGTTTTCCTGTGCTTTTCCTCTCTCTCTCTCTCTCTCTCTCTCACTTTCTTCCAGGCCCTTAGATCAGCTCTTTTGAGGCTTCTGACCTTGAGATTGGCAGTGGTGCTCCAGGCCCGTCCACTAACAAGCTGCGATCATTAGGCCAATTAGCCGAGCTGGATTAAGACTTTGCGGTATCTGTGCGCAGAAGCAGTTTGGGCCATTCGTTAATTGGAGGCCTGGGACGAAAAAAAAAAAGAGAGACCGGCAGTGACAAAAAGCCTTTCAGCACAGGAGCTGTCATTCCAACTCACACTACATTCCAGCTGGGATTTCTGCTGAGATGAGGTGGACACATCAGTGCCATGGCAACAGCACCGGCCAATGAACGTGGACATGGATATGGACAGGAAGTGGAGAGGAAAAATGAGGAAAAACTAAGAGGCGAGTTCACACAAAAACGGGGCACAGATCTCTGATACCAACCTTCACAACCTTCAACCTACAGCTGCTACGATAAATTTGTCATCGCTGCGTCTTTGAAATTACACAGCAATGATCTAAAATGCACACAGCCTGATTTATTATCTTTAAAGGTGTACTTTGTATCTGTTTAAAGTGTTTCTAGGCCTTTAATAATCTTTGGCTAGTTTCTAAATCCTTATCATCGATTTGGAATTTAGCCACGCCCCCTGCACGGACATAGCTCGTCAGTCCACATCAGTCCTACTATATGTTCACGTTGTTTATAAGAAGAGTCGAAATTTTCTGGGCGCACAAAACAATGCGATGAAGAGTTCGTGCCAACATTCTCTCTGAGAATACTCTGAACAGTATTTTCCACATTCAGTGTCACTGAATATATTGTATAATTTGACTATGATCTTTTTTTTTTTTTTTTTTCCCCAAGACGCTTTTGTCTATGATCGTGTTAATTTATTCACAATCCTTTCATTCTGGAACAGACACATGACAATTAATATAACCAATCTAATATAGAATTCATATAACATATCTCTGATTTGACCACTTTTCCATTTCATAAGTCTAAGATTTAACAAACAAACAGCTCTGTTTAGTTCTGTCCCACACTATTTTATCTCAAATCTCATATCACGTCCATATCATTGTGTTATTGTGCATCCCTGAATGTGTGTGTGTGTATATATGGTGAGTACAATTAGGCACAGCCACAAATATCACATCATTAATCCCAGTTAGAAAGAGCAAATGATGTGTAAATACAGCCAAACTATATCAGATACCATAATTACCTCCCTATTATCTGAATAATCACAGACAGCAAAAATCCTCCCACGTACATGCCAAAGAGATCATTACTCTGGTATTAATGTACCAACAGCTCCACACAGTGGTGTCAGAGACACCATATATATATATATATATATATATATATATATATATATATATATATATATATATATATATATATATATATATATATATATATATATATATACACAGGTGCGTCTCAATAAATTAGAATGTCGTGGAAAAGTTAATTTATTTCAGTAATTCAACTCAAATTGTGAAACTCGTGTATTAAATAAATTCAATGCACACAGACTGAAGTAGTTTAAGTCTTTGGTTCTTTTAATTGTGATTATTTTGGCTCACATTTAACAAAAACCCACCAATTCACTATCTCAACAAATTAGAATATGGTGACATGCCAATCAGCTAATCAACTCAAAACACCTGCAAAGGTTTCCTGAGCCTTCAAAATGGTCTCTCAGTTTGGTTCACTAGTTAAGCCACAAACATTCATTACCAAAGAAGCTGGCTGTTCACAGAGTGCTGTATCCAAGCATGTTAACAGAAAGTTGAGTGGAAGGAAAAATTGTGGAAGAAAAAGATGCACAACCAACCGAGAGAACCGCAGCCTTATGAGGATTGTCAAGCAAAATCGATTCAAGAATTTGAGTGAACTTCACAAGGAATGGACTGAGGCTGGGGTCAAGGCATCAAGAGCCACCACACACAGACGTGTCAAGGAATTTGGCTACAGTTGTCGTATTCCTCTTGTTAAGCCACTCCTGAACCACAGACAACGTCAGAGGCGTCTTACCTGGGCTAAGGAGAAGAAGAACTGGACTGTTGCCCAGTGGTCCAAAGTCCTCTTTTCAGATGAGAGCAAGTTTTGTATTTCATTTGGAAACCAAGGTCCTAGAGTCTGGAGGAAGGGTGGAGAAGCTCATAGCCCAAGTTGCTTGAAGTCCAGTGTTCAGTTTCCACAGTCTGTGATGATTTGGGGTGCAATGTCATCTGTTGGTGTTGGTCCATTGTGTTTTTTGAAAACCAAAGTCACTGCACCCGTTTACCAAGAAATTTTGGAGCACTTCATGCTTCCTTCTGCTGACCAGCTTTTTGAAGATTCTGATTTCATTTTCCAGCAGGATTTGGCACCTGCCCACACTGCCAAAAGCACCAAAAGTTGGTTAAATGACCATGGTGTTGGTGTGCTTGACTGGCCAGCAAACTCACCAGACCTGAACCCCATAGAGAATCTATGGGGTATTGTCAAGAGGAAAATGAGAAACAAGAGACCAAAAAATGCAGATGAGCTGAAGGCCACTGTCAAAGAAACCTGGGCTTCCATACCACCTCAGCAGTGCCACAAACTGATCACCTCCATGCCACGCCGAATTGAGGCAGTAATTAAAGCAAAAGGAGCCCCTACCAAGTATTGAGTACATGTACAGTAAATGAACATACATTCCAGAAGGCCAACAATTCACTAAAAATGTTTTTTTTATTGGTCTTATGAAGTATTCTAATTTGTTGAGATAGTGAATTGGTGGGTTTTTGTTAAATGTGAGCCAAAATCATCACAATTAAAAGAACCAAAGACTTAAACTACTTCAGTCTGTGTGCATTGAATTTATTTAATACACGAGTTTCACAATTTGAGTTGAATTACTGAAATAAATGAACTTTTCCACGACATTCTAATTTATTGAGATGCACCTGTATATAGTAGTCTCCGGTACAATTAGTGCAGTTTTATAAGGAAATGCGCTGGTAAGTTTAATTGAGCATCAGTTCTTCTGGAGACTTTGACTTTCGCACTCGCTTCTTATTTTTGCAGCGAAACCCAGCAGCCTTCATTGTGTTTTTTTGTCTGAAAAGTGTCTCTTACGTAACATGCTGCTTTCTTTAATGACATACAAACAATTTTGGGCTAGAAAACTAATGTTTGGGAATCTAAAATGTTTTTTGTACTGACTTGATAATGTAGAAGTCATAAAATAAAAACTCTATAACAAAGTTTGTACTAAAAAAAATAGGGTGCTTAAAACTTTTGCACAGTACTGTATACACACACACACACAGTTTCTAAGTATGCTTGCTTTTTAACCCTGACCTTAACCTCTAACCTAAAAGGAAATATTTAGACTCTTTTAGTTTTTCAAATAAAAGCTGCAAAACATTTTTGTGAACAATTGTGAGGATATTTAGGGCTTTTTGATTCTCACACAGAGGTAAAAACATGCAATATTGCTGAAACATAGTGTAATAATTATATAATACTGACACTGATAGAATAACAGTGGAATAGCAATGGTTAAAAGGGGAAATCTATCCTGCTTTCTTTCCAGCTTCCAGAGAGCAGAGGTGTTTAATCCTGATTCTGTCCACTCCCAAAGGAAATTCTGACCAATCCCACTCGCTGCCATAGTTATTGTATTTGTGTATACCTGCCTATGATTATTTCTAAAGAATTTAATTATAATTATGCGCCCATGTTAATCATCATGGCCTTTCTTTATTCCTTATCTGTACTCCCAGGCCCAATGCTTTTTTTTTTTTGTGTGTGTGTGTGTGTGTGTGTGTGTGTGTGTGTGTGTGTGTAGCAGGACCAATGCACACCTTTAATGGATCGGCTCTATCACTGACACTAACCACAAGGTTCTGCAGAAACTGGTGAAAATAGTGCAGTTCACCGCAGTGGGCCGTCCATACAGGTAATATCAGAAACTACACACCACAGTCAAAATCTAATCTAATCTTTCTGTCTAAGGTACAGTTTCAAGCACACCAAGTCCTGGAGTTCCAGGGTAAAGTACATTCATTCATTCGTCATGGGCACAGGGGATCTGGAGCCTATCTCAGGAACACCAGGTCTGATGTGGGAATACACTGTGGATGAGGCACCTCTCCATTGTAGGGCACCATGCACACACACACACACACACACACACACACACACATTCACACCTGGGGGCATTTACCATTTAGGGTGTGAGAAAACTGGAGACCCAGAAGGAAACCCACATGGAGGAGAAGATGAAGTCACATATACATTACAGCACAGTTTAATACTTTTCTTCGCATATCCCAGCTTGTTAGAGTCAGAGTGCAGGGTCAGTCATGATATGGCGCCGCTAGAGCAGACAGTGTTAAGGGCCCTGCTCAAGGGCCCAACAGTGGCAGCTTGGCGGTGCTGGAGCTTGAACTCCGACCTCCTGGTCAGTAACCTAGAGCCTTAATAACTGAGCCACCACTGCCCCTGGACACAGGAAGAACATGCACAGAACTTCCACACAGACACTAACCTGAGCTCAGGATCGAACCCTGGAGCTGTGAGGTGGCAATGCTGCCCTGCCCTCCCCTGCACCACCATGTCATCCCTATCCGAGTACATGAAGGGCTGAATAAAATGTGTTAGAGCAGGAAACACAGGATTAAGGGACACACTGATCAGTCTGTTATAAAATCTCCCTCACCTTCTTTGGATCATCATAGAAGACTCCGACAGTGGGCAGCTCAGGTGCAATTCTGCAGCTCTCAGCAAACAGCACCGAGGATTCTTTATAAGGACCTTCTCTGTATTTATAAGCTACAGTGATGCTCTTCACAGGAGAGGAGCCAGTGCTGATGTGGATCTCCGTCAGCAGGCCGGAATACACCACATATACCGAGATGGTTAAGAGCAGGAGAGCCAGCAAGAAGAACCCAATCACACTCCAGACCGGAAAATCCGACATTTCAGCCCGATCTTCACGAGTGAAGGACGAGTTATGAGACGGGTGCGTTGTTTGTTAATAACAGTTTAATTCCGTTCAGAAACTTATTGACTGCAGATTTGTTCTAGATGAGTTTAAGAGCGCTGACGATTACACTGAATAACATCTGAGATGTACTTCCGGATCAAAAATTTTTTTTAAAGTGGTTGCCTAGCGACACGGGCAACGTTTGTAAAATCACAACTACAGCACGTGGTCATTATTTTTTCCCAGTGTCCTGATTGCTGCTGAGATTGAGCTTCACTTCCCTAAACACACGCGGACACACGGGCTCCATCCCAAAAGCATCCCGCATTGCTCATGTAGGGCACTACGTAGTGACGTAGTGAGGTAGAAGCCATTGTTTCACGCGACACGTATATAGGGGGCATGGTGACGTTTGGAATTCGGCCCGTTTAACGGTCTTCCCGGACGAACCATTATAAAACAGGGTGCAGTGAGAACTGTAAACACGAATTGTGCTATATAGTCGTAATATATTATAAACTTTCCTGCGTATACGTCACGATATAATTATGAATATTTAAATACAGGTGTTTTAGTTATGCTTTGGAAAAAGTAACCGAGTGTCGCGGAGCTTAACGGAGTGAATAACTTTTGGATCAGTCCGTTTCTAAGATGAGTCATTCAAGCTGATCGATGCTGCGTACGGGAAACGCAAACTACTGTTTCATTCTTATGCGTCTGTGGTTACACAGTTATACAGAGTTTAGTCAGAACGCAATAAATTTGTGATTTAACATTAAACACCATTGCATCTCAGGCACCACTCATTAACTTTAAGAGTAATACTTTAGGTACACTATATGCACTTTTCAAGGTAAAAGATGTGCATTAAAGGTACAAAAGACTGAGACACTTGATGTTACCACCGCAGTGACAAGGAAAAGTACTTTTAAATTCTGAGATTTGCATTTATCATTGCCAAATATGTAAACTGTATGGTCAAAAGTATGTGGACACCTGACCATCACACCCATATTTGCCCATTCCAAAACCATGCACATTAACACAGAGTTGGTCCTCCCTTTGCTATTAAAATAAGCTCCACTCTTCTGCAAAGGCTTTCCACTAGTTTTTGGAGCATGGCTGTGGGGATTTGTGATCATTCAGCCACAAGAGCATTAGTGAGGTCAGGTACTGATGTTGGGTGAGGAGGTCTGGGGTGCAGTCAGTGCTCCAGTTCATCCCAAAGGTGTTCAGTGTGGTTGAGGTCAGGGCTCTGTGCAGGACACTCGAGTTCTTCCACTCCAACTTTAACACACCGTGTCATCATGGAACTCGCTTTGTGCAAAGGTGCATTGTCAATCTGGAACAGGTTTGAGTGCTTTAGTTCCAGTGAAGGGAAATCCTAAAGCTACAGCATGTAAAGACGTGTGAGTGTTTCCAAACTTGTAGCAACAGTTTGGGGAAGAACCACATGTGTGTGTGTGTGTGTGTGTGTGTGTGTGTGTGTGTTATGGTCAGGTTTCCACAAACTAAACTAAGCTGTACATTTCCTTGCCACTGGAGTGGTACCCTCGAGTGTATATGTCTTGTACCTTTAGTCGGTATCTTTTACCTGGAATGGTGAATGTTTTCTACCCTTAAAGTATTACTCTAAAAGCTAATTAACTATTATAATACTGTATGATTAGTAAATAATATGGTACAAGCTGAGACAGCTTGGGCATACAGATGTGCATGTGCACAAAGTTTGGAGCACTCCTTTTTACGCGCAGCCTCTGTCCCGCCCCTTCACATGAGCTCTGACCTCAAATGATCTTCTAACGGAAGCAGTGTGCAAAAACCTCTCATTCCACGCTTCTCTCTACTCCTGTCAACATGGCTGAGAACTTTTACGACATTTCAGCCAAGTTGCTGTCGGGTGACGATCTCAGTTTCTCATCGCTTAAAGGAAAAGTGGTGCTGATCGAGAATGTGGCGTCTCTCTGAGGCACGACGGTCAGGGACTACACTCAGATGAACGAGCTCCACTCCAAATACTCGGAGAAGGGGCTCGTTGTGCTGGGAGCTCCCTGCAACCAGTTCGGCCATCAGGTAAGGTTCCTTCCACATCCCAGTCTCGTCTTTTCCTTGTCACTGTTACGTCTGACTTGTTCATTAGGAATCTATTTAAGAATCAACATCCAGATTTCTGTAATGCTGCTTTGTGACAATGTCTATACAAATAAAATAGAATTGAATCGAAGATTCTAGGAGTACTGGATTGAAAACTTGATTCTTCAGCATGACTGTGTGTTAGTTCACAAACGGAAGCCTATAATGAGTGCTTAGTGAATGAGGATTTGTAATTGCAGCCTCGTTGAACACTGCTATTTCTTTTTTTTTTAAAAACAAGGAAAATGGAAAGAACGAAGAAATCCTGAACTCCTTGAAGTACGTGCGTCCTGGGAATAGCTTCGAGCCTCTCTTCCAGCTACTGGAAAAGATTGACGTGAACGGCAAGGACGCGCACTCCCTATTCGTTTTTCTCAAGGAGAAGCTCCCCTTCCCCAGCGACAACTCTACGGCCTTGATGACCGACCCCAAGTTCATCATCTGGAGTCCCGTGTGCAGGAACGACATCTCCTGGAACTTTGAGAAGTTCCTTATCGGCCCCGATGGGAAACCGTTCAAGCGCTACAGCAGGAGCTTCCTGACCAGCGATATCGAGGCAGACATCAAAGAGCTCCTCAAGAAATTGAAGTAAACCATCTTGGCACAGGATGGCCTCAGAGGATGTTGTGAGCAGATATAGATATGACACGGCCACTCCTGGCTTATCAACGTACAGCTTGCGGAGAAAGATGGCGGTTTGAATTCAGCTGACTGTGCTGACTTGGTTAGAGTTCGACAGTTTTGTAGGAGGTTTACTGTATGAAGGCACCACTTGAAATCTGCATTGAGGGTGGTGGCAGATGTGAACGTAAACACTTATTATTAACAGCCGTAATTTAGCCATGTACAGCAGAGCTCAGCTTCTCCATCCAACTGTACGAAAGTAAATAAACCTTACAATGAATTCATGAATTGGTTTTATTTAGTCTTGTTTTGTCTTCAAAAGGTGTCGACAAGTCATAGCGTGTGTGTGTGTGTGTGTGTGTGTGTGTGTGTGTGTGTGTGTGTGTGTGTGTGTGTCATCATGCTGACTAGGAAAACTTCAAAGCCTGTAAAAAGCCAGAGATTAATCTTGATAACTGACTGTAAAGGTTAAAGATTAAGTACTTACTATAGGAAGGACAAGGTTCTAACACTCTCACGCCTTCTCTCAAGGCAATTAAACCTATTTGAGCTGCAATATATCAGTATGAATTGCAACATCAGATTTTTCCCATCCTTGATCAGCTAACTTATTAACGGAGTAGGACACAGCGAACAGAAAATGCTCAAAAACAGATTAGTTTTATGTTTATTTAAAGTGCATCAAATAAATATATTAATACATATTTATCTTCAAGTAGATATAAGTCGATAAAATCTAAATGACATCCTCTTTCCTTTTCCTTTTAATATATATCAATTAAAAATCCTCCCACTGTTTGTCAGTGTTAGTGATATGAATGTTAAGGCATATTAAAGGTAACTGTAAATTTGCCTAAAGGCTGAGAAGATTTCTGTTGAAATGAAATACATGTGGTTAAGCACATGACAAATGAAAAACACTCTCATACAGCGTACCGAGGCTACACCAGCATTTAAACCTGTACAGTGTGGTTTTGTTGTTTTTACCACTAAACCAGCACAGCTTGTGTAGCTCCATGTCTCAGAGCCGTGACCAGGTTTTACTCCATTACCCATGTAATGTCTAGTAGACTAAGAGCTCATAGTCCTGCTCCATGTCCAGAACTGTGTCCACTAGTCTCACATCCTCCTCATCCCCTTCTCCATCAGCAGCTCCTTCCTCCACACCGCTGTCTGCACTTCCTGTGCTGTCTCCTCGCGCCGGCTGCGTGTTCACGTTCAGAGAGAGCCTGCTACACACTCGGTTTAGCTCGTTCTCAAACTCTAGCTTCGCCATCAGCTCGTCCAAAGTCTCCATGCTGGGGCTCTCTTCAGAAATGAAACAGGAGGAATTACAGAACGTGATTGCAGCTGGATGATGGTTATAACATTCATGGCACTGTGTGTAATGCATTGTTATTAGAGTGTGAAAAGAAAGTTGGGCTTAGAAATTTAGAGTTAAACGTGAGAGTTTTTTAGTGCTCTCCACTGCACTGCTCATTCAAAATAATATCCCACAGGATTTCACAGTGTTTTTGTGATTGTTGCGGCCAAAATGCCCGATTTTGCTGCGGCTTTTTTCGAAATTTGCGAGAGTTTTTTGTTCTCTTTTGCAGAAAGCTACTTGAATTGACAAAATTGCAGTTGCACTAACTTGTTTTGCACGGTCTTTGCACAGTGATGTTTGATGGTAAATGAGACCTTTTAGCTGTACTCATGTTTGACGCACACGAATTGAAGAGGGCTTTGACTGAATGTCCGTTGTGATGACGTCACATGACGCGTCTTGGACCAAATCTTGGACCAAATTGCAAGCTCCTCCGAATATTGCGGAGTTTGCTTGATTTTGTATAAATTTCTGCGATGGCAAAATTGTGAAATCCTGGAGAGAACGAGTAATAAAATTAAGAAAATAGTCATATTATTAATATATATTATATATTAATAATATATATTAATCATATATTTATCATGATCATGATTCTTGGCTTTATTTAAGCCTAATTCACTTTGCAAAAAAAAAAAAAAAAACACGGTAATAAAAGACGTTGTTTATTTATTTTTATTTTTTTTAATTGTCTCTTAAATTACAAGCTCCTGATTCATTTAACCTGTCTATGTGGTTTTATTTTTATTTATTTATTTATTTGCTCCATTTTTCATTTCAGCCATTTTACTCTGTGCATACAATAAAAAGGTGCATTTCATTGCTTTAAAATGACTGAATGCAAAAACAAATTAAATTAAATGAAAAAAACTGACTGGATAATTGTGATATTATTATTTTTTTTAAATATGTGATAAATATTTTAGCGATTATTGTGCAACTCTACAATTAAATTACTAAAATACAATACTAATTGTACAATACTAATGCACCATGAACATAAAATTGTACTCTTCTGAGATCCACAGTAAATGAATGTATTTTTCATTGCTCTACAATCTGTCAGTGATAATAACGCTATTGTTATTATCATGATAAGAAATGTATTAAAGTGTTATAACACATCTCACTGACCAATCCTTGCAGAAAGATCCTGATGTTCAGGTTCAGGCCCGAAGACGGTAAATCCCTCCAGTCCATGTCTGGATCCCTGTCTGGACCACAATAGGTGTGGAGAATAATTAGAGGTGTCATGAAGCACATAATTAAAGCTAATCATCAAACCCACAGCGCACACACACCTGAAGTCAGCTCTGTGCTGTGTGAGGACTGTGTGATTATGGTCCGTCAGGGCGAGGCAGAGGTTATGAAGCATCTCAGGATGGTGGGTAGGGAGAGGACATGAGACATAAAGGATAGGTCCAGGTCCTGAGATGGTGGCTGAGCAGTAGTTGTCCTCGGGAAGATGGTTCGTTGCTTGACCCAAGGCTTTTGCAAGTCCTTGTCTGCATTGTCTCAGCTGGGCTGACATTGATCTAAATGTAATATATATATATATATATATATATATATATATATATATATATATATATATATATATATATATATATATATATATATATATTCTGTTTTATTTCTTTCTGTATACATGTACAATACTGTGTTGAAAATAAAAAAATATACCTTGACATTACAGTTTACTTTAAAAAACCAGAATAAATATTACTAGCTCACTTAAAAAGCATCCCTACTCTAGTTATGTTCTAGTTAATTAGTATTCGAGTGTTTACGAGGGGATTTTTAAAGCCTGCTTTCGCTTAAATCATTTTCACGGTTGAAATTAAGTTAAAATTTGAAAATTGTCACATTAGCATATTAGCTTCTTTCATTAAGATCTAAGCTAAAAGGTCTGTTCATTAATTTAATAATAATAATAATAATAATAATAATAATAATAATAATAATAATAATAAATTACATAATAATAATCCTAAGCAGACTCAACATGACATTTGTAAACCTGATAGCAATATTATTCTATTCCTTTTCTAATATACAATAAACTAAATCACTTGCCCTCGAAGTTTTTTCCGGTTATTATTAATGTAAGATGGTTTGCAAGTTGCCAAGGAGACCAAAAACCGTTAAACCGTTAACCTTAACACACGCACGAGAGCTGTTTAAATTGTTTAATGGTGACAATAAATTGCGAAATATTTACATTAGCCCTTTCTATAATAAAGATTTTGCTGTTCCCTGTTCATTCTGTACTACTGTTTTATTGAACTTATATTACCTTGTGCTATTTTGTAATGAGTTTGTTTTGAAACGTTATACGAACCAATGAATTTTTTGAAACGATTCTTTTCGAGTCTACTGGCTGTATCGGATCTATTAAGATCGATTCTTTAAGATCCGGTTCATAGAGTCAATTCTTTCTTTGCCTGATATGGCATATTTCAGTGCTTAAATTGAGCTAAGAATACAATTTAAACATTGTTAAAGAGAGAGAGAGAGAGAGAGAGAGAGAGAGAGAGAAAATTTGTAATACAATAAAACTGAACAGATTTGAATTCATTGCATGGCATTAAAAGAGAAAAAGTCACTTTCCCCAATCCTAATGATGTTTATAGGCTACAGACAGGCTACCAAGCATAGTGTATAATAAATAATAAACATTATTTAAGCAAAGTCAAGGAATTTTACACAGACACTCCAAAGTTTGTTTTTGCTTTATATTTCAAAGTTTCTTTCTATAACCATGCATCACACCACGGTGGATTGTACACTTTAAAATGGAAAGTAAATTATCATAGAATTATGGCAGAGTAGACACAGACATACTGTATATGAAAATGTATGTTCATAATTAGGAAGAAAAAACAGTACATTCAGAAAAAAAAAAAATTACAATCAGAGAGCCCCAAAGAGTGCATGACAATGATGTCCTTATCACATGTGCTTTTCTAATCTATATTAAAATAAGAAGTAATACAACTGGGAACAAGGTATTCAGCTAAACAAGTAAGTTAAAACTTAACGTTTCTGACATTTACATTCTAAAACATTAACAAAATCTTAAAAGAAATAGTGAGTCAAAGTTCATTCGAATCATTTTAGTGAATCGAATCAGTAAAAAGGAATCATTTTGAACATAACTCGTTGTTAGACGCTAGGGGGCGCGCGTGAGCACACACACACAAAAAAAAAACTGCGACGCCCAACCCGTACACACAAGCGGCTGGAGTGAAAATGGCCGGTCAGGAGGATCCAGTGCAGAGAGAAATCCACCAGGATTGGGCGAATCGCGAGTACATTGAAGTGATTACGAGCAGCATCAAGAAAATAGCCGACTTCCTCAACTCGTTTGGTGGGTTTGTTCATAAAAATAAAAATACAGTGTTTACACCAAACAGCCGCCTGTTGTGGAGTGCTGTTATGCTAACTGCGTTAGCGTGTCGGAGATGAGGAGTGGCTAGTCGGCTGACTGTAGCTTCCTGTGTTGTTCTATACAACTGACTGTGTTGCTTAAACGTTTTATTATTCATTTATAAACATTAGGCATTTAATTTGAGGATGTTCAGCTCGCTAAAGGAGTGCAAAAATTAAGAGACGTATTATTTACGCCTTCTAGCTTGTTAGTAAGCTAGCTAGCATAACAGAACATTGCTAGTCAGACAGATATGATGTAAACGTATTCATGCCATTAGTGCTGATAGAGGAGAAATGAATTCAACCAGATTGTTGTAGATAAATTAATAAAATAGCATTTTTCCCCCCTTTGAAATGTAAAAGATTTGTCTTTATATATCTTTATAGCGGAATAATTTAGTTTGGGTTGTTTGTATGAGACTCAACATGCAACATTAGATGAAAGTTGATTAGGAATACAACCACATTTCTGTCAAGTTATAACTATAACTAGTTATTGTAAATAATTTATTATTATTATTTTTTTTAAAAGATTGATTTATTTTATGTGCACTTTCAAACTAGGAAGCTGTATAAAATGTATTATCATAATCATCACCTAGATTTTGAGATTTATTCTGTTGCCATGAAATGAATTCGATTAAATACAAACCAAATCTAAACTTTTATATCTAATTTTAAAAAAATGATTTCCTCCTCAGATATGTCCTGCAGGTCCCGTTTAGCCACGCTGAATGAGAAGCTCACCGCCCTGGAGAGAAGGATCGAGTACATCGAAGCCAGAGTGAGTGAACATGTGACAGTTTGCCTCGTTTGAACCGAAGTTCAGGATGTAAACTCATTTAAAATACATCACAGGATTTGCAGCAGAGACACGAGGTGTTTTCACACTTTCTGAGCCAGCCAGAGTTCGGTACGAGTTTGTGCAGACGTCGTCACGAGCGGTGTTGCTTATGTTAAAAGCGAAAGGATATTTAATGCAAAAGATTTGACGGCAAACGCAAACGTATCGAATGGAAATGCATTACAGATTAAAGAGCCACGGCAATCCGATGCCTTTGCGATGAAACGACGAGACGGAATCGTTCGTTTTCCCGCTGTGGCTTCGTCTTTTTGACGTGGAGGTTGAGGTCTGTGATTTAGCTCGTCACAGCTTTAAAAAATTAAAGAGAAAATAAAAATGGAAGTCAGACTCGGAGAACATCCTTTATATGTGACCCGAAAAGAAAACAACACTGTCCTTGGAAAAAAATAATAATGGCTATTACCGAGTCATGTTTACAGTCTCATTCTGTGTTAATGTACTTGATTAACTGACTAACTTGCCACCTTTTTATCAGTCCCTCCAGGATTTCGCGATCGCAGAAATGAACACAAAATCAAACAAACTCCGCGATATCTGGAAGAGCTTGCAATTTTTCCAAAATCGCCACAGATTTGGGCCGAGGCGTTGTCACATGTGACGTCCTCACAGCGCGCACGCAGTCGAAGTCCTCTTCGTTTCACGTACGTCGATCACGAGTACGGCTAAAAGGTCTCATTTACCAACAGACATCGCTGTGAAAGAGCGCGCAAAACAATTTTGTGCAGTTACGATTTCGCCAATTCGAGTAGTTGTCCGCAAAACAAAGTATAAAAAAACTCCACAAGCTGCATCACAAATTTAGAGGAAAAAAAGCCGCAGCGAAATCAAGCTTTTTTTTTTGGCTGCAACAATCACAAAAACAAAAAAAAACTCGGTGGAATCCTGTACGAAATGTTTTTTTTTTTTTTTTTACTAGTCGATTGGATTTCCGTGGAACAGAAGCACGGTACTCAGCAGCACACAGGGCTCACCAATGAGTTTATGATTTGGTTGCATGATGGTTCACAATAAGCTGAACTTACTGTCACTTTCTTTGTTTAAGGTTACAAAAGGGGAAACGCTGACCTAACCTTCCCGACGCTGAAGACGAGACAAAATGGCCACTCTTCATTTTTCTCCCCGCTCTTTCCTCATTCACCTTAAATAACCAAGCGACTGTTTCTCAACCAGCTTCTTAAAGCCCCAGTGAGGAACTGCTGACACATTGCTACGCCACTTTGGGACTCAAAAAGGGAACATTAAAAAATAAATAAATAAATAAATAAACTGAAACTCTACGTATCGTACGGTTGAAAAGGGTCAGGTCCAGCTGTAGCAGTTCCTCCCTGTGGCTTTAACCTGCGGGACCATGATTAACGTGTGACCTTTTTTTATTTTCCCCTCAGTTTCTGCCTCAGTATGAACAGTTGTTCTGTTTTATTTTTTTGAATTGTTACCGTCTCTGTGGCGCTTGCACATACGTCTGGTCCTTCTTCGTGTCCCGATTTAAAATTGAGCAGATATTATTAATTCAGACACTAAACATATATATTGGATGAAATGAGTGTACTATGAGCGAGTATGACATGGAGGGAAAAGGAGCCTTGCAAAATGGTTAGTTTTTTTTAAAAACAAAAATGTAATTTGTTTACTCTGCCCCATGTGTAAGTGTGTGTAACTGGATTTCTGTATATATTTTGTAACTGTGGGAATGCAAAAGCCTGTGTTGGCGTAAACACCCCATGCCCTGTGACAGTTTCTCTCATGCAATAGCACGTCTTCACGCGGCGAGGGCGAGTGTGTGTGGGGCGAGAGGCTGGAGGAGTTACTCAAGTGCCAATTTAGGTTGTGCGGAAGTGACGGCGGCCTCTCTACAGCCGATTTAGTGTTTTAATGCTCATACTTTGATGTATTGTGGTTTAAAAAAAAAGAATAAAAGAACATTACATAACTGTTGTGTGTTTGTGTGTAAATTCTGTCATCTGAACATATTCATTCATTCATTCATTCATATTATTTCTAATACCTTATAATCTAGCCACAGGAGGTCACAAGCCCGGATAAATAGAGAGGGTTGTGTCAGGAAGGGCATCCGACGTAAAACTTTTGCCAAATTCAATATGCGAATCACTAACATGACTTCCATACCGGATCGGTCGGGGCCCGGGTTAACAACGTCCGCCATCGGTGCCGTTGACCTACAGGGCACTGGTGGAAATTGGGCTACTGATGGTCGAAGAAGGAGAGGAGGAAGGTGTGTCCGTTGGCAGAGAGAGAAGAGGAAAGGCAGGAGTTTAGGACTGAAAGTAGGGACTTTGAATGTTGGTACGATGACAGGTAAAGGCAGAGAGCTGGTAGATATGATGCGGAGGAGGAAAGTCGACATTCTGTGTGTCCAGGAGACCAGGTGGAAAGGGAGCAAGGCTAGAAGCATTGGAGCAGGGTTTAAACTGTTTTATCATGGGGTGGACAGGAAGAGAAATGGAGTAGAAGTGATCCTGACGGAGGAGTTTGTGAAGAATGTTCTGGAGGTAACGAGAGTGTCAGATAGGTTGATGAGTCTGAAGCTGGAAATTGAAGGTGTGATGTTGAATGTTGTTAGTGCTTACGCTCCACAAGTAGGTTGTGAGCAAGAGGAGAAAGACAGATTCTGGAGCGAGCTTGAGGAAGTGATGCAGAGTGTTCCCAGAGGTGAGAGAGTGGTGATAGGGGCAGACTTTAATGGACATGTTGGTGGAGGGAATAGTGGGGATGAGGAAATGATGGGCAGGTTTGGTCTTCAGGTAAGGAACCCAGAAGGACAGAGGTTGGTAGACTTTGCTAAAAGTATGGAGATGGCTGTGGTGAACACGTACTTTCAGAAGAGGCAGGAACACAGGGTGACATATAAGAGTGGTGGCAGGAGCACACAGGTGGACTATATCTTATGTAGACACTGTAATCTGATGGAGATTAGCGATTGCAAAGTAGTGGTAGGAGAGAGTGTAGCTAGACAGCATAGGATGGTGGTGTGTAAGATGACTCTGGTGGTGAGGAAGATGAAGAGAGCAAAGGCAGAGCAGAAGACAAAGTGGTGGAAGTTGGAAAAGGAAGAGTGCTGTGCGGTTTTCAGGGAGGAGTTGAGGCAGGCTTTAGGTGGTCAGGAGGTGCTTCCAGATGACTGGACTACTACAGCCAAAGTGATCAGGGAGACAGGTAGGAAGGTGTTAGGTGTGTCATCTGGAAGGAGGAAAGAAGACAAGGAGACTTGGTGGTGGAATGAGGAAGTTCAGGAGAGTATCCAGAAGAAGAGGTTAGCTAGGAAGATGTGGGACAGTGAGAGGACGGAGGAAAGTAGACAGGAATATAGGGAGATGCAGCGTGAGGTTGAGATAGAGGTGGCAAAGGCCAAACAGAAAGCTTATGAGGACATGTATGCAAGGTTAGATAGTAAGGAAGGTGAGAGGGATTTGTATCGGTTGGCGCGGCAGAGGTATAGAGATGGTAAGGATGTGCAGCAGGTGATTAAAGATAGAGATGGAAATGTGTTGACAGGTGACAGGAGGGTGAGGGAAAGATGGAAGGAGTACTTTGAGGAACTGATGAATGAGGAAAATGACAGAGAGAGAAGAGTAGTAGAGGCAAATATTGTTGAGCAGGAAGTAGAAAGGATTAGCAAGGGTAAAGTTAGGAGAGCTTTGAAGAGGACGCAGAGAGGAAAGGCAGTTGGTCCTGATGACATACCAGTGGAGGTATGGAAGTGTCTAGGAGAGATGGCAGTAGAGTTTTTAACTAGGTTGTTCAACGAGGTCTTAGAGAGTGAGAGGATGCCTGAAGAATGGAGGAAAAGTGTTTTGGTTCCGATCTTTAAGAACAAGGGAGATGTGCAGAGTTGTGGAAACTACAGAGGTATTAAGCTGATGAGCCATACAATGAAGTTGTGGGAAAGAGTAGTGGAAGCAAGGCTAAGGGGAGAAGTGAGCATTTGTGAGCAGCAGTATGGTTTCATGCCAAGAAGGAGCACTACAGATGCAATATTTGCTTTGAGAATGTTGATGGAGAAGTACAGAGAGGGTCAGAAAGAGCTGCATTGTGTCTTTGTAGATTTAGAGAAAGCGTATGACAGGGTGCCAAGAGAGGAGCTGTGGTATTGTATGAGGAGGTCTGGAGTGGCAGAGAAGTATGTTAGAGTGGTGCAGGATATTGTATGAGAGCAGTAGGACAATGGTAAGGTGTGCGGTAGGTGTGACAGAGGAGTTCACGGTGAAGGTGGGACTGCATCAAGGATCGGCTCTGAGCCCCTTCTTGTTTGCGGTGGTGATGGACAGGCTGACAGATGAGGTCAGACAGGAATCTCCATGGACTATGATGTTTGCGGATGACATTGTGATCTGTAGTGAGAGCAGGGAGCAGGTGGAGGAAACCCTAGAGAGGTGGAGGTTTGCTCTGGAGAGAAGAGGAATGAAGGTTAGTCGCAGCAAGACAGAATACATGTGTGTGAATGAGAGGGATCCAAGTGGAACAGTGAGGTTACAGGGAGAAGAGATAAAGAAGGTGCAGGATTTTAAGTACTTAGGGTCAACAGTCCAGAGCAACGGGGAGTGTGGAAAAGAGGTGAAGAAGCGTGTGCAGGCAGGTTGGAATGGGTGGAGAAAAGTGTCAGGTCTGTTGTGTGATAAAAGAGTACCAGCAAGAATGAAAGGAAAGGTGTACAGGACAGTAGTGAGACCAGCGATGTTGTATGGTTTGGAGACAGTTGCACTGAGGAAAAAACAGGAGGAAGAGTTAGAGGTAGCAGAGCTAAAGATGTTGAGGTTCTCTTTGGGAGTGACGAGGATGGATAGGATCAGGAATGAGTACATCAGGGGGACAGCACATGTGAGATGTTTTGGAGACAAAGTTAGAGAGGCCAGGTTGAGATGGTTTGGACATGTTCAGAGGAGGGAGAGTGAATATATCGGTAAAAGGACGCTGAGGTTAGAGCTGCCAGGCAGGAGGCCGAGAGGAAGACCAAAGAGGAGGTTTATGGATGTAGTGAAGGAGGACATGAAGGTAGTCGGTCTGAGAGAAGAGGACGCAGGGGATAGGGCTAGATGGAGGCAGATGATTCGCTGTGGCGACCCCTGAAGGGAACAGCCGAAAGGAAAAGAAGATCTTACACGTTTTTTGTACAATGTAGATGTTACTTGCGGAGGAGACTAATGCAAAACTTTAATGTTTATCAGAATGTAGATGGACACGACCTGGGTTGTTGAACCTGGGAGTTAAAATGTGCCACGGACCAACAATTCAAATGGCAGTGCTACTATGGTGTGAAGATTTATGACACTTTATACCACTGTGCTGTTGAATTCTTTATTCTGATTGGTCAGAAGGCAAGGCATTGATTAATTTAGCATTAGTGATCAAATTATAGATTAATTAATTGATCATGACAGCATCTCTGACAGTAGTGCAGCTGAAAATCCCAGATTTGTATTAATGATATGGCGATGTAATCATTGATATGGTGAAGCTTTTCTGTGGGGTTGTTTATTTAACATTTATGGAAGGAGTCTCCAGTGTCAGCTCTTTGTAACAGTCAGAGGTAAAGCTGTAACTGAAGCTATCTTCAGGACAGAGGAGTTCACGCTTTGCGGTTTCTCTGTAAAATGACAAACTGCGATTTTTGTTTGTTTGTTTGTTTGTTTATAGTGATAGTGAGCACTGTAGTTTCACATCATTAATTGTAACTATAAACGGATAAAAATATAATGTGTCGTTCTTTAATTTAAAAAATATAAATTAAAGTATAAAGGAATATGTTAGTATTTAATAATAAGCATGTTGCATGCGGATAGTGTTTGTTTTCTGACGCACAGTGGGACTTTACGTTTGAAATATATGTGACACTGTTACTTCCGGTTTCCGGTTGTCGGTGCTTGTTGCTATTGGGAGCCTCGTTACTTTTTAATTTTCATTATTATGGTTACTGAAATGGTATTAGAGCCAAGACTCGGGTCTGTATATATGGAAAGTGTCCTCTAAAGTGTTTAATGTTTGTATTAAAAAAAAATAATAATGAGTGGTTTATACGGAGGGGATATCAGCAACGGTCTGGAAAATGTCCCCGTTTGCATCGAGAAAGACGTGAGTGAGGACAGTTTGCCCAACTTCCAGGTATATTCTTGGTTTTTTTTTTCATTTTTATTTATTTATTTATTTTTATAAATATAACGAGCTTTTATTTGATATCGTTTAGCATGTCTGCTTGTGTTTGAGCTTACTCTGTGCTGCAGATTCTCTTTATGGCCACCAGATGGCAGCATAGACTCACACTCAGACCTCCAGTACAGCGTTTCTTGCTTTTAGTATTTATTTACACTTGTGTATGATTTGTATTTTAAAAAACGTGTTTCTCTTGTTTAGTCATCCATTATTACGATGCTATGATGTATAATTTAAATCTTAAAATCGACCTGTTGTTGTAGTGAACACTGAAAACGGTAGGCATAGCTTCTTCAATGTTTTTAGATGATGGATATTTACACCTTTATTCCGGAGGATAATGCTATTATTATTTATTGTTCATTCATTTTTTAAAAATCTTATACGCATTTTTAACATCGTGTGCGTGTGTGTGCTTCAGTACACTCCAGAGAACGTTCGGGGTGTGGGCTGTGATGTCCACCCGAGTGAAGTGACCCTGCCAGGCTGCTCGTGTCGCTCGGCGTCCTGTGTGCCACCCAGCTGCCCGTGCCTGCGTTTCGGCTTGGTGTACACCGAGGGAGGTTTACTGGAGCAGCGAGAGGAGTCGGGCACTTCTTACAGCCAGCCTGTGTTTGAATGTAATGCCCTGTGTGTGTGTGGCGAGTCCTGCCAGTCCCGTGTGGTCCAGAACGGCCTGAAAATCCGCCTCTGTGTTTTCCGAACCGAGAACCGTGGCTGGGGGGTCGTGACCCTGGAAGCCATCAAATGTGGCAGTTTTGTGTGCGAGTATGCCGGGGAGGTGATCGGGTTTGAGGAGGCACGGCGGAGGCAGGTGTCCCAGTCTCCTGAGGATAAGAATTACATCATCGCCGTGCAGGAGCATGGTGGCTCGCAGAGGGTAGGTGTGACTTTTGTGGACCCGGTTGCCGAGGGCAACGTGGGCCGCTTCCTGAACCACTCGTGCCAGCCCAACCTGACCATGGTGCCCGTGCGTGTGCACTCAGTGGTGCCCAGACTGGCCCTGTTCTCCAGCCGAGACATAGAGCTGGGCGAGGAACTCACCTTCGATTACTCAGGAGGACACGCACAGAGAACTGACGCTTCTGCTGCAGGAGCTCTCCAGAGGAAAATGTGTCTGTGTGGTGCGCAGAACTGCACTGGCTTTTTACCTTTAGACATTTCTGTCCTGCACTGAGAATACAGTGGAGAAATGATTCTGACAGGTTATTTATAGTTTACAATGCAATATTAGTATCATTTCGGTCATCATTATGTCCACACACCTACAGCACTGCACCGTACATGTCTCACCTGTATCTATTGTCATGTCTTAAAGAAACTGTAATTATTAAATGACAGCTCAGGGACTGTACTCAAAGCTGTCTGTGTCCCGAGTCTCAAATTTGTTGTTTCTATGGAAACGCACACAATTATTAATTACTGATTGTAGTACGGTGGGTTAGCACCGATACCTCACAGCTCAGCGGTCCCTGGTTCGATCCTAAACTCCTCCAGTTTGATTATGTTGTCAGTAGTAGAAAATGTTAGGGAATGTTTCATAGACGTGCATAGAATTAAATCCTGGCATTACACTCCTTAATGCCCGTAACTGCGGAAGCTGGTACTGTTCTGTGATCCTGAGTCATGTTGGTTTAAAATGTGAACTCATGCTGGCCAAAGTGGCGATTTCAGAAAATTCCGAATTCCCAAGTGGTAATTTGGGAAAGTTCTGAATTAAAAACTGGTTTCCGAATTGTTAATTTAACTTGGCCAAGTTCCCAACTGGTTCCCAAACTGGCAGTTTAATGTTCAGACAATTTTGAATTCCCAACTTGTTCCTGAACTGGTAATTTAGATGTCTGAAAACTTGAAATTGCCAACTGGTTCTTGAATTGGTAGTATAGATTTCAGAAATTTCTAAATTACCAGTGGGCTCCCAAATTGGTAACTTAACTTTCAGAAAATTCAGATATTTTATAAGTTTGAGCTTTTTTACAACTCAGTAGTTCATAAATACCATAATTCCAACATGCCGTCAACACACCAAATATCAATTCTGGAAAAAAGATTTTCTACTTCTACAATATGGCCGTCCTCAATAACGTTACACCGTTGAGCTACACGGTGAAGTTTTCTTCACGTTTATAGATCCCAGTCCTTGTCTGTGTGACATCACTGAGCTGAAGCTGGTTATATACAGTACATAAAGTTATCCCTCGGTGTAATGTGTTGAACTCGCTGGTCTGCTTTTCCGGACCACTCGTTCCGTTCCACTTCTGTTCGGTGTTGTAAACACCAGTCCAGGTTTCCTCCCTCGCTGTGCATGTCCATCTTTTGAATGAGTTTCAGAACCACCGCCTTCTCCTTTAACAGAACTTAACATTGGAGCCAAAGCTCAGGGGTAATAAGCAATTAAAAAGAGCCTCTGGGTGTTTGGATATAGTAACGGCGCTCTCTCCCCAGCGCCGCACAGAGGACGGGGCCGGAGCGACCCACTTCACAGAGTCGTCATTCCTAAATCCCGTCTCCTCTCTCCCCTCCACGTCTCTGCCCCACTTCTGGCCAGGACCTGCCTTCATCTCAACAGCGATATTAATATCCTCATCTGGGTTAATTAGCCCAGAGACCTGAGATGCAGAGCAGGGCTCCAGAAACGAGACCAGAACACGAGGCACGTCAGCGTGAGACCAGATTCGCTCTGTCTGCGTGTGGAGGGTAAATAATTTACAGTAACGTCCAGTAGTGTTAACCACTCCACAACTTTATCTCCCAGATTGATCTCACAGGTTATTAGCCATTTCAACTCTCAGATCATTAATCAGCATGTGATTTAATCTGGATGCACTGATAACTGCTCAAATCCTAGGATAAAATAAATGCATACAATTTCCCCGTTACCCCAATCATGTCAATCAGCCACAACATGTTTGCAGTCTTGACTTTTCTTTAGTTTTGCGCTGGAGCTAAGAGTTTAACGTAGTTACAGAAGTTACAGAAGTCGGTCAGATGGGTCAGATTTATGTTTAAGTAAATTTAAGTTTAAGAGATTTAAGTTCTGGTTGTTCAGTTCAAGTCAGTTCAGTTTGGTTCATTAGTATTTTAACAATAGATAGAAATCTGGATGTAGCTTTAGATCCCTAATGAGCAAGCTAGATGCAACAGTGGAAAATGAAAAACGAGCAGGAACCAGACTCAAAAGGGAACCCATCCTCTTCTCGGTTGTCTAAGATGGCCGCCTCTATAACGTTATTATTGAGCTACAGTGAAGTTTTGTCCACTGCGTCCTAAACCACAGACCAGATGTTGGTTAATTGACTACATTTGGAGTAAAGGACCTTTTTCCCCCAGATTATTCTTTTAATAGAGTGGAGCAGAGAGAATCTTTATTCCTTTGTGTCAGGTATATTAGAGAATATCAACACACTGGTTAGACTTTAATATGAGAATTGTGATAGTCCTGAAGCCCTGTATGAGTCAGGGGTGCCATAACGTATGTATCGAATTGACTGATTTGGTTTATTTTGCACATATTCACTCATGAGTGCATGCATTAGGCCAGTCATATTTTAATGCTGTGTAATTATGATTTGTCACCAAGATATTTCCTCCTCCTTTGTGGTTGCTGTTAATGGAGTTTTATGAAGGTTTTTTTCCCCCCCAGCTGCTTTCATCAATGCCATTATGAACAGCGTTTATTAACTGTGCTTCTCTTCCTCTCTGCTGTCTGTTAAACCCGCTTCCTTAGAAAACGAGCGCGTGGTCTCAGCCCAGCCCGCGAGGGCCTTTCAGTCTCCCAAAAGTGATTTTCATAAAGAATTCAATCAAGTGTGACTGCAGGTTCGCAGGATCTTGAGCTGCAGCTCCACTTTGTATTCTTGTGAGAACAGTTTTTGGTCTCACTGCTGTTCTGTAACTTCCTGACACGTTACAACACACCCGAGAAAAAGCCGCTTTCGGTGTAGAGTCTCGGCGGCGTTTCCTCTTCAGCGCAGGAGGAGCCTTGTCTCCTCTGATCGGGCTGGAGGAGAAACGATACTGACTTGCCTGTGATAGACTCTCTGAAATTTGACTTCTGTCTCATGACTCATCTTGTCGAGTGAGCAAGCAAGTCTCCCAAGTCTCTATGGCAACAGAACGTGCGATATCGATTGGACGGCGAGTGTGGGCAGTATTTCACAGCCATTGTTGGCCGGTGAAAGCAGAAATCCTGCACTGCTGATGGAGCGACCTTCAGTTTAACTGTCACGTTGCCCTCAGAGATGGCATCGTCATCCCACGATTACATTTTAGCCAAAGTAACTCATGAGTCTGTGAGGCTCTATGCGTTCTGTCCATCAGGGAGCAGGCAGGGCATTAGGGTTTTGACCTCAGCTCGCAGTGGCAATCATAATATCGCATTTCAGAAGATATAATCTCATACACCAGCATGTACGAAGGTGCCTTAAAGGTAAGTGTGCATATGCAGTGCGGATTTTTGATAAAGTGCAGGTAAAGTAGACTGTAAGAACGCACAGCTTAACACACACAATTATTGGGGTAATTTGGCATGTTTGGAGAAAATTTTCAATTTTGGGGTGCTGTTATGAGGCCCAATGTGAAGCAGAGTTACTTTTACCACAGCAAAGTTGTTTTTACAGCACATCCTGAAGTGTTTTATTCCTCTTACACCACAACTAGCCTTTTTTTTATTAATTAAAGAACAATACGTCATACATTTTATCTCTTTATAGTTACATTTACTGTCCATAAAACAAATTAATTCCTGTTCTCACTTACATTATAGCAGCTATAAACAGTCGTTCCCTCACTAGCCTCTCTTTCTCTCTCTGTCTCTTGAAGTTAATAAGAACGCAGCTTGTCATGTTACCTTTCATCATGAAGATTTTGAAAAACATAAAAGTTACAGCTTTAACTCTGACTGTTAACAAGCATTGACTCTGGAGACTCCTTCCATAAACTAAATAAATGTATCCTAACGAAAATTCACCGTATCAACAATTACGCATGGTTTTAATGTTTAATGGCGAGTGTGTGATGTGTATAAATAGTAATAGCCAAAGAAGTCTATTTTTATAGATAAAAGTGTCAAACACCCAGATACTGTTGTCGTTCTCTCGGCTGCTCCTATCAGGGGTCACCACAGCGGATCAGTGGTCGGCAGGTTTGATTTGGCACAGGATGCCCTTCCTGAAGCAACCCTCCCATTTTTATCCGGGCTGGGGACCGGCACTGAGAGTGCACTGGCTCCTGCAACCCCCTCGGTTGCTAGGTTGGTTCCCTGGCCAGGAAGTCGAACCCAGGCCACGGCAGTGAGAGCGCGGGATCGTTAACCGCTTTAACACCAGGAACCTCAAACACTCAGATAATAAATATCTTAAAAATGGTCAAGGTGATTTAGATGCTAAATTCCATTACTTGTGAACAATGTTAGACCTGTAGCTCCAGTTCAAACACTGTCCTAGCTGATTGCATTTTGACTGAGGGGGGAAACTGTGTCAAATTTAAAATTTAAGTCAACCTGACCAGAGCAGTAGAGTCTATTTCTTGATTCTCCCACAAGTCAACCGCTGCTTTATAAATGGGTCAAATGACTCCAGCTGTTTCTAAACAAACATCCCAAATGATGTCTGTTGGGGTTACTAATTTATTTATTTATTTTTAATTTGGCCCAATTTTCTTCTTGGAAACTGGGCCAGTGGTTTATTTAGGCAGAGCGGCCCATAAGCCTGGTGCACTACACTGCATGCTGTGAATTTATTTAAAGCAGAAGTGGCTATATGTCTATATGGGACAATGTGTCAAGAGCACTGAGCGCGTTGGGGTGGCCTACATTACACTGGTGCAAATGTTAAAAAAAAAAAGTAGTTCTCCTTTTGTTCTCTTTTTCGAATTTGAAAAAAAAAAATGCACCAGGGTATAAATTAGGTCAGTGTAATTGTTGAGGATTTTAATGTTGTTAACATTTTCATAGCAATTGTAGTTCACCTCACAGGCACCAGAGGGCTCAAAAAAATTACACACTGCCACTTTAAATTGGCAATTTTCACCAGGTTGCAGTGTTTCCAAATAATGTGTAGTACTGCAACATGGCCTGCTTATGATACATGAATTTATTAATATTCCTTTCGGTTGTTGTAACATTTTAACCAGGTAAATATCTCTCTTCATGCTTGCTGATTGCGGTGCTCGACGCCTTCTTACGTTCCCCAGCACCGACGCTTCCAGCCATCGTGAGCTCCATGGAGAATGCCGTCTCCTAATCAAGGCCTCCCACAATCAAATCAAGTCTAATCAAGAGAGGCTTCAACGCCATCAGACGGATCATGTCGATAAGACGTGTGAGGCGAGAGGCGAGCGGCGAGCGGAACGGCGAGAGCGACAGCAGCAGAAATAGAAACGGGCAGCCTGTCATGTCTGAAGTGGGTTACGTCTCTGATGAGAAACCAGATGTCGTCGTGTCCACACCATCCACTGAGTCTTTATTAGCTTGTGACCACAACTGGCTGACGTTATTCTAAGATTAACCTGATTTTATTTCTATGCTGTACGTAGCCCTTTTTATTTAATCCTCATTATGTCTAGTCATTATGTCTAGTCTTAATCAGTGAGTCAGTATATTACTGTATTTCTGTTTTATTTCTACTGAATTGCTGATTTTTGTTTAGTTATACCATTTAATTTTCAATTATTATTTTTTTTTTAGTCAGAGTGGGCCACTGTGAAAATCTTATTGGTATTCAATAATATTTTGCTACCGGGGGTGAATTATCATTCTGTACATGAGCTCATGCCAGTGTTCCTCCAGTAGATTGCAGTCAATGTTAGCCATTTTAGCATTTTTGCTGACATGCTCCTTTACAGTCACCTTAGACTTTATAATTAAAAAAAAATTCCAGCCAGAGGCAATTAATTTGAGTGCACAGACGGGTCAAACTCTAAAAGCTCTAGAAAATCTCACTGGAAAAACTTTCTGCAGGTTTATGGAGGTGTTTTGGGGCGTTTCAACTGGTATATTATAATAGAATGTGAAGGTAATAATTTACATGCTGTCCATCCACACATCAAGCAAGTACATTTTCAACTGCGGTTTTTAAAACAAATGTTAGAAAGTGCTTAGCATGACTTCCATGTTGACCTCTAGGTTGATTCTGTGCTATTCTTAAACTAATCCCCGTTAAGCCATTACCCTTATTCTAGTCACTGGTTAGCGTTACATCTTTTAATTCACTTTCAAACAGACCATCACCAGCTCCTAGCGCCTTCTGATTACAGTTTTACTAGTTTTCGTGACGTGTTTGGTCTATTTTTTACTGCCACTGGGTTTGTCAGTGAGATTAGCAGGCTTGGCTTCCTTTGTGAGATGCATGCTCTAGCGCTGATGAAGTGCAAAGAGCAACTGTGAACCATCATGAACCATCTTTTGAGCTACAAATTTAACTGTTAGCATCAGATTAATCAATTTGTGACCATGGCCTTTCTTTTATAGCCTTTTTTTTTTTTTTTTAAAGACCCCCTCAAAATATTGCTAAATAGGAATGCGAGCTAAGAGCCAGTTTGCTATATCGATGTCAAATGTAAGCTAGTTTAGCATTTAGTGATGCTTTCCTGTGTTTAACCGTACACACTTCTTGCTCTCTGTATGTATGCCTGCCTCTCTCTGTTTACTCTCTTCTCGTCTGTCACGGCTGCTGATAATTGTGGTGAGATTACACAGCGCATTGTAGTGAATTAATGAAGGCTGCCTGGCTCACAGGAACAGCACCTGCAGCTACACCAGAGGTGCTGGACACTCAGCTGGGCCTGCTCTCCTGGTCTCCTGGTCTTCTGGTCTCTTTTCATGATGTAATGTGCTACATTATGTGCAACCTTTTCACATTTTGTAGTGTTAGAAACTGCAACTGCATTGGGACACAATACACACAGTAGTCCATAATACTGACTTGGGGTTAAAATTCATGTTATGATTGAGTGAGTATTCGCCCCATGGCTGTAAAGTTAGTGCAGGTGCCATCACAAGTCATATAATTAGTTGAACTGAGTTCACCTGTGTGCGAATAATGTGTCACGTGATCGCAATACACATGCACCTGTTTCTGGAATAGAGCAACGAGTTTGTTATGCTGTGCTCATGACCAGGTGGGAACTGGAACGTTCAAGACTTCCCAGTAGGAAAGATCTGTTTGAACGGCTCTCCAAGAGTTTTTCGAGAGCTGACATCGCTTCAACATGGCGCCGCTCATAATGGGACGTAAGAACAAGAAATAACGGCTTGATTTAAGGTTTTCAAGCAGTCTTTTGAATTTATATTAGGAAATCGTTAAATACAGGGTGATACTTTGATCATTGAAATGTTCGTTTGTTTTCTGCACAATTTTTTGATCAGACTGCTCTTCCACGTAATATTTGGCCCTATTAACCAGCCCATACAGGATTTTGCATAGTTTTTTTGTGATTGTTGCGGCCAAAAATGCTTTTTGATTTTGATTGGCTTTTGTCAAAATTTGCGATGCAAATCTGTCGAGTTTTGTGGTGTTTTTTTTTATGGAAAACTACATGAATTGGTGAAATTGCAGTCACAGGAAATTGTTTTCACAGTGATTTTTGTTGGTGAATGAGACATTTTAGCGTGAATCGAGGAGGGCTTTGGCTGAATGTGCGTTGTGGTGATGTCACATGATGCGTCTTGGCCCAAATCTGCAGAAATCTCCAAATATGGCGGAGTTTTCTTGATTTTGTGTTCATTTCTGCGTTAGTATTTGATTGCATCCCTAATTAATTCTGTACATAAGCTGTAAATAAGCTGTATATGGGTGAAATGACAATAAAAGCCACTTGACTTGAATTTGTTCTACAGTTAATCTGTGGTAATGTGTGTGCACGTGTGGAATAAGAATATTGATGATATGTTCTATATTAGCTCAGAGTTGCATGATCTTTCCTCCATGTTTCTCTGCCTCTCCATCTCTCCATCTCTTGTCTGAGCTCTGAACCCTCCTCAGAACTTAGGAGAATACCACAGTAGCACGTTTCCATAGTTACCACATCAGCGAGTGGGAGATACTGTATAGATTCCCACACTGGGGTTTCAAGAGCTGTTTTAGTAAAAGATCAGCCCAAGTGGACCACTAAAGCTAAAACCAAAATGCTGATATCGAGGCTGAACTCCCACATTACTACAAAGTCTTGCTTCTATAGCATGCACAAGGTTCTCCAGGCCTAAATTTTTAAGCTCGATCACATCCATTTTAGGAGGAAATATGTTTCAAACACGTCAGTGATTTCCTCGCAGGGATATGACGAGGTGGAATTTACTGCACTGCAAGTAATCTGGTGCTCATGGCTCAAGCGCTCACACATTCAAACACACACACACACACACACACACACACACACACACACACACACACACACACACACACACACACACACACACACACACACACACACACAGAGAGCATCTCTTCATGTCATTCTGGGTTTCATTAAATCCGTTTACACCACAATGATTAAGATCATTACAGCACTCAAGCTTACTGTCCCCACTTCCACTCTATCGCGTTTATGGTTCTGTGGCGTTTATGGATTTTGCATCTCAGATCCATTTCCCCTAAAAAGAATCTAACCGAAGGCTTATCAGTCATCAAGGTGTGAATCCGAAGAGCAGTCCGAGCCCGAGACACAGCGGATAATTAGAGCAAAACTACTAATGCTGCTGTAATAAGAACGTTTCCTGAGGGACACCCAAAGCCATTATCACTGTATAATTGTCTTTTATTTTTAGTGAGGTACAACTTTGTGGTGTAGGGCAGAACACACTCACCTCCATGCTAGGACTTAAGCATGAACAATCGACATGCTGTAGATACCCCATGATGAAGCAGGTGACACACACCCAGCCTCGCTCTATGGCAGTGATCACCAACCCTCTTCCTTGAGATCTACCTTCCTGCAGGTTTAATCTCCAACCAAAATCTAACACACCTGTTTTAGTTGATTAAGAACTTCTTAAGACAATGATTAGATGGTCAGGTGGACACCATTATGGTTGGAGCTTCAGGAATCTCCAGGAACAGGGTTGGTGACCACTGTTCTATGGAAACCTTTCGGGAGGACTGTATTCATGAAATTATAATGAGCAGATCTCATTATATCACATTTCTATCATCTCATATTCATGTATATCCAGATTCCAGAACAACACCTGCAGGGAAATCTCCAAACTCTGCTGGAGTCTGCAGATGTGATTCCTTGATGTTGCCGATCATAAAGAGCATAAAAGCAAGACAGATTCTACTTTAACAGTTATACTTAATCTTTATCCTTGATTACTCTGATGTAACTGGGATAACTAGGCATTATATTCACTTGCCATTAGGTTAAAATAGGGTTTGTGCTGGAAGTGAATGCTCGTTAAACAGAATAAAAGTGGAAATTGCATAGTACATACTGTTTAATGTCATTCTGATCATTAAAAAGTGTGTTTTTTATGATTGAATGTATGAAAGCTAACCTTGCAGCAATTGTGCCATGCTCTTTTAAGAAACAGGAAGTTAAAAATCTCCTTCAAACATGCTATTTCAATGGTATTAGCATTGAACATATGACAGACAAATGTTATTGCATCATAAAATATACAGTCCCTGCCGAAACTATTGGAATGGCAAGGCCAATTCAGTTGTTTTTGCTGTAGACTGAAGACATTTGGGTTTGAGATCAAAAGATGAATATGAGAAGAGAGTTTAGAATTTCAGCTCATGAGCAGTAAGAATCGAAAACCAGACTGGATTTCACAAAGAAACACAGAGATGGGCCACAAAAGTTCTGGAACCAAGATTAACCTCTACCAAAGGGATGGAAAGGCCAAAGTGTGGAGAAAGAAAGGATCTGCTCATGATCCAAAACATACAAGCTCATCTGTGAAACATGGTGGAGGTAGTGTCATGGCTTGGGCTTGCATGGCTGCTTCTGGTTCTATGTTTTATGTTGTAAATACCAGGAAATAAAAGCTGAAATCCTAAACTCTTGTCTCATATCCATCTTTTGATCTCAAACTCAAATGTCTTTGGCCTTGCTGTACCAATAATTTCAGAGGGGACTCTAAGAGCCTATGATGATCCGATATGCAAATGAGGGCCATGCAACATCAGGGAAAGGGAGTAAGCGTATATGTTCATAGATACTATTTTTTGCTGATGGTAAAATGGAGACTTTGGGTGAGTTTAATGATGTTTAACTTTTTGGTTGTTGGGGGTAATGCATGATCAATGACGGTGTTGTACCGTATCCTACACAGTTTCCTGAACTGTCGTTTCCTGCCTATAAATGTAGCATGCAAATTAATCAGTCAGAAAAAAAATGAATAGGAGTACTATTATAACAGGCCCATCGTTACGTGGTCATCAATCATGAAAGTCCATACAGCAGTATATTCAGTATATTAACAAGTATATAATGTACAGAATGTAACAGATAAAGAATCAGTCTTTTTGCATGTAATATTCTAATGAATACTAATACATGAACATGTGTAGCTGATTTTAAGTCACTGTTCTCTCTCAGACATGCTTGAAAAGTGGAAGCCCTGAGCAGAGCTAGTGATTTATTATCACCTCGCACCAGTGGAGCAATAAAAAAAACAGCAGCGAGATGGACTAGGGATCAAAGCGAGTTTGTCCTTGAAAATGAAACATAACATAGCCGAGCTCGCCGATACCCTCCACCCATCCAGTTGTTCCCTGCAGAATACCATCAACAATAGATGTACAGTTACTGTATATTCTCTCTTCGTTCTCCTGCCTGAACTCACATTCACCCTGCTGTGATGTGTGGGATTGTTCCTCTTCTCAATGATCCACATAAACAGGAGTTTGAGGAACAAACCAAACGAGCTAATGTTCTCACTCTTTTCACAAATCGTTTCTAGAATCGTCTTTTTTTCTCTCTCTCTCTTTGCAGCAGTGCTTGAGATTTTAGTTGTTAAAACACAACGCCGGTGACGAGTTCATGAGTTCCTTCCTTATTGCGATTAGATAATTCAATTTGTCTTGAGCATTACCAGATATTGCATACAAAGCAGATTAACCGAGACATACAATCAGACATCCTGCTAAAGGGACAGAGTGAAACGTCTCCTCTGACTTTATTTAATTTGTAAAATCTTTAGATGTCTGCAAGTTTCTGAAGAAAACACACCCATGTGTACGCATATTCATGTCACTTGGCTTTATATCCTGTGCTTATATCTTCAAACAGTGAAGAAAGCCATTGCCAGTATTAACGATGAGCCAGTTCATGTTATTCGTACCCACTCCGTTGAGTCTGTTTAGTGTCTTTTAGACCAATTTCTCCAATAAGCTGTGCCTTAGACCAGGGCTACTACTCACAAAACAATTTTGTTTAGATAGATGAACAGGACTAACTGATTACAGGTCATAGTTTTTCCCCCCAGGACGCGCTTGAATTAAGTAACAGCTGCATCGCCACCTCGTAGGAAAAAAAGAGAAAGAAAGTGCAGTACCACAAATGGTGACTAATTTAAATCCAGAACTATCCGTATTTCAGATGGTACCCATGAAAGGAGTAATGACAGTTCTGGAGGTGTAACATCATTTTCCTTGTGCTGCCCATGAACAGTGAACCTTAACAACAATAGAAAACAATGGAGGAGCTTGAAGATCTAATTTGCCTTTTATCCTCCATTTGGTTTTATGTGAAGAGACACTTAAAAAGCCAAAACTTTCCAGGTTTTCTAGTATATTCAGCAGGATTGTTATTAGACACTACTGCTGAAGATCTCTGTGCACTGAGCTATGTTGCAAACTGCATACAGTCTTTCATGCTGTCTTTCTATATGAACAAAAGAATTGCGGCATAGTATTTTGACATACTCTTTAGTAAGGTAGTAGGTTTTTTAGTCCTAGTACAGTCAGGTCCATAAGTATTTGGACAGTGACACAATTTTTCGCAATGTTGCGTCTGTACACCACTAGAATGGATTTGAAACGAAGCAATCAACATGTGACTGAAGTGTAGACTTTCAGCTTTAATTCAAGGGGTTTAACAAAAAAATATTGCATGAACCGTTTAGGAATTACAGCCGTTTTTACAGAGTCCCTCCATTTTCACAGGCTCAAAAGTAATTGTACAGTTGACTGATAAGCAGTTTCATGGCCAGGTGTGGAGGGTTTCCTCGTTATTTCATGACAAATGAATGAGATAAAAGGTCTGGAGTTGATTCCAAGCGTTGGATTTGCATTTGGTAGCTGTTCATGGGAACTCTCAATATGCGGTCCAAAGTGGTGTCGATGCAAGTGAAGGAGGCCATCATTAGGCTGAAAAAACAAAACAGACCTATCAGAGAGACAGCAGAAACTTTAGGAGTATCCGAATCAACAATTTGGTACATTCTTAAAAAGAAGGAATGCACTTGTGAGCTCAGCAACACAGAAAGGCCTGGAAAGATGGATAATGACCCAAAACCTACCGTAAAAACAAACCCAAGGGCTTCTTAAGGCAAAGAAATTAAATGTATTAAATGTCTGATGACCTCAACCCAACTGAGCATGCTTTTCACTTACTGAAGGCAGAAAGACCCACGAACAAGCAGCAACTGAAGGCGGCTGCAGTAAAGGCCTGGCAAAGCATCTCAAGCAAGGAAACTCAGCGTTTGATCATTTCCATGGGTTCCAGATTTCAGGCAGTCATTGACTGCAAAGGATTTGCAAAAACAGAGGGACTGTGTAAAAAATGGCTGTAATTCCTAAATGGTTCTAACCATGGTGTACTGCACCTTCCAGTGGAACAGCAGTATTAGACATGACTGAAAAGCAGACAGTGAAACATAAGTTTAATTGTCACTCAGATTGACTAGATGATCCAGTATCCTACTGTATATCTGACTGTATTTTCATATTACCTCAAAGGATGATCGATGCATCACACTCTCTTGTCATAATTTGTTTTTCCCAAGTGATCTATTCACCATGGCAGACCTGTTTGTGTGTAATGAATTATTTTGCAGTTCAAGTGCCTTTCCTCCACATATCTAATAAGGAGAAGAGAAGAGAACGAGAGAGAGAGAGAGAGAGAGAGAGAGTGTGTGTGTGTGTGTGTGTGTGTGTGTGTGTGTGTGTGTGTGTGTGTGTGTGTGTGTGTGTGTGTGTGTGTGTCTGATTAGCTGATCAAAGTGCCGAACCATGTGCCTCCATTTTAGTAGAAATCGGCTACAATGCAGCAGCTGTGTCAGTGAGAGTCAAACCATCTGTGAAGATTTGCATCTGAAAGACCTGGTTCATCTTACGTCACATCACACACACTTGATAATACACACAAAACTGTATATAAAACACACACACACACACACACACACACACAAACACACACACACAGGTCACAGACAGGTCAAGAACATGGGTTAAGATGGTCAAATAATAACAGTAACCACAGAAAAGCGCTGGTATGGTTACTGTCTGTGCAGAGTTTTGCATGTTCTCCACGTGGGCTTCTTCGGGGTTCTTCAGTTTCCTCCCACTGACCAAAAACATACCAGAACATGTATTGGAAACTGTGTGTGTGTGATGAACCAGCATCCCATCCAGGGTGTGTTAAACCCGGGATAAGCTCTACCATGACCTTGACCTGGATAAAGCGCTCACTGAAGATGAATGAATGAGAATCATTCCAAGAACGTACCACTGGGGGTAACCCTATAAAGTGGGATTTCAGGTATTTACTCAAGGACAAGTGCCTCATTTAACAATACAGGAATGTGATTATAAGCTATATATAATACACAGTCCTATACAGTAATATACAGTCCCCTCTGAAACTATCGGAACATCAAGGTAAATTCTATTGTTTTTGCTGTAGACTGAAGATATTTGGGTTTGAGATCAAAAGATGAATATGAGACGACAGACAACTTACAACATGGCACCTTTGGTTGCATTTTTAGGTGAGCAAAGGTATAGGAACAGATAGTCTTAAATAACACATAATATTTGTCTGTAAATAACACATAATATTTGGTTGCATGTTCCTTGCTTGCGATAACTACATCACACCTGTTACTCACTGACATCACCAAACTGTTGCATTTTTCTTTTGTGTTGCTTTTCCAGGCTTGTAGCACTTTCCACCTTCAGGAGGTGAAATGCATGCTTAATTGGGTTAAGGTCTGGTGACTGACTTGGCCAGTCTAAAACCTTCCGCTTTTCCCCCTGATAAAGTTTTTTGTTGAGTTGGCAGTGTGTTTTGGATCATTGTCTTGCTGCATGATAAAGTTCTTCCCAATTAGAGTGGATGCATTTCTCTGTAAATTGGAATCTGACAATCTGACAGATTGTTTCTGTGGACTTCTGAATTCATTCTGCTGCTACCATCATGAGTTACACCATCAATAAAGATTAGCCAGCCCATTCCAGAAGCAAGCCCAAGCCATGACACTACCTCCACCATGTTTCACAGATGAGCTTGTATTTTTTGGATCATGAGCAGATTCTTCCTCCAAACTTTGCCTTTCCATACCTTTTTCTTGAGGTTAATCTTGGTTCCAGAACTTTTGTGGCTCATCTCTGTATCTCTTTGTGAATTCCAATCTGGCTTTTCAATTCTTACAGCTGATGAGTGGTTTGCATCTTGCGGTATGGCCTCTATATTTCTCCACCTGAAGTCTTCTTCGAACGGTGGATTTTGATTGGGGATGGGCGATATGGACTTAAAACTATATCACGCTATTTTCTGGTATTTATTGCGATAACGATATCAGTGACGGTATAAATATAGTACCATTCACCACTGTTTTTGGCTACAAGTGATAGCTGTATGCAATCTTGAGAGACTCCGAAACACAAACATTGATCTAAAAGTAAAACTTGGCTCCTCGTTTAGTGATAAACTCCTCCTCAGCTTCACGTCTGCCTTCCACCATACTCGTTTTCGCTCTGCACGTGAGCTGCAAACGGGTCTCAGACCGTCGCACACAGAAATACGTCATCAACTAGGCTTTATCGTTATTAGTGCGGGAATTCTTGTTGTGGGGAGAATTTCTACCGGTATATCGCAAACGATAAAATATCGCCCATCCCTACCTTCACCTCTGCCCTGTGGAGATTGTTGGTGAGGTCACTGACTGTTGTTTTGGATTTTTCTTCACAGCACTCACAATGTTTCTGTCATCAACTGTTGTTTTCCTTTGCCGACCTGTTCTATGTCTGGTTAATAGTACACCAGTGGTTTCTTTCTTTTTCAGGACATTCCAAATTGTTGTATTGGCTATTCCCGATGTTTGTGCAGTGGCTCTGACAGATTTTCCCTCTTTTCTCAGCTTCAAAATGGCTTGCGTGTCTCCCATATACAGCTCGCTGGACCGTTAATTCTTTAAACAATCAATTTAACAGGACACACAGCAAGAAACACCTGTCAGTCACGTGTTCCAATATTTTTGATCACTTTAAAAAATGGGTGGGTTCAAATGAATTATTACTTTAAACATTGTGTACTATAAAACTTTAAATGTAAATATAGCTTTATCCACTATTATCCAGCAAGCCTCAAAGAGAGAAATCTACCTTTTCCACTTTATTACACTTCTAGAAAAACAACCACTAGTGTTATTTTATTTTATTTCATTTTTTTTAAACTAAAGCCATGCTGCAGGACAGAGAAGTTGATTTGGAAAGCATGTCTCTAAGTCTGTGCCAAAGCTCATGACACAAAATGAGCTGAACATCTAATGATTTAAAAAAAAATTGTGAGCGGTTTCTTTTTTAGGCCAGACACAAAAAAAAAGTGGATCACCAACTTGGTTTGTGGGTCAGACTGCTAGAAACTTGACATGAAAAGTAGAATTGACAGGCAGAAAAGGAGCGCTTTTATTTATTTATTTATTTATTTATTTAAAAAAAGCTTCTCTCTGAAGGACGTTGAGCAGCGTCCTACAAGATGAAATGAAATGAGGGATAACTGCATGGACAATAGATGATGGCGCCGCTGCTTTCATACATTTTTACTTCATTTGTTGGTGGCTTTGTGTCTGATGACCAGGCTTTCACTATCTACCACGGCATCACCACGGCCTGCTCTCATGCATGTGGCGAAATCTACACATGCCTGTTTTTGACACATCAGTGATCACACGTCGCATGCGTAGAACTGAAACTGAAAAGCCTGAGAAACAAACAGCCGGCTCCACCCTGCCTTAAACAGGCACACTGCAAAAAAAAAATAAAACAAAACATTCAAAACTCTTTTATAAAGACACAAATATTCAGATAATCAGCATGCCACTAACAGTCTCTTCATCTACTGTATAGGTTTCTGCTGTGGATGTGGATGCTGTCTAGTCTGTCATCACGACAATGATTACAGACCCTGTAGATCTTTCTTGGTAGGATGTAAATTAAAAACGTGACCATTCCACAGTCGTCTTCTTCATTTCCGATTATTAGCCTGTTTGGGTACAAAAGGGTCTTTTGTGTCTATGATTGCTTTTCAATATTACCTCTAACGGGCTTTATTAACATTTTTTCTTACCAAGTGTAAATCAAATGACTTGTTAGACTGTTCTTGGAAAAGGAGTCATCAAGCTGATAATTTCTCATTCAGTTAATTGTTTGCTACTATTAAAAACAAACTATTAAGAAATCAGAACTTGTGTCAAATATTAGATAGAAAATAAGATAAATAATACAGGATGAATGAAAAGTCGGGAACCAATGGTATTATGTTGAGCAAAATCCACAAAACGTCATACAGCATAGAGTGTAAGGGTGAACATGTAGAGCGTGCGTTATAAATAATGAATACAAAAATGGAGTATATGTAGTTTTACTCTCATTGGGCCCTGCTCTTTCGGTGGGCACGGTGGCTTAGTGGTTAGCACGTTTGTTTTGCACCTCTGGGGTTGGGGGTTTGAATCCCGCCTCCACCCTGTGCGCGTGGACTTTGCATGTTCTCCCCGTGCTTCAGGGGTTTCTTCCAGGTACTCAGGTTTCCTCCCCCAGTCCAAAGACACGTGCTGTAGGCTGATTGGCATTTCCAAATTGTCTGTAGTGTGCAGTTGTGGCCTGGGATGGGTTGGCACCCTGTCCAGGGTGTCCCCTGCCTTGTGCCCTGAGGTCCCTTGGATAGGCTCCAGGCTCCCCCACAACTATGGATGGATGGATCCTGCTCATAGTAAATAAAGTGAAAATAATACAAGGATAATACAACTAGTGTCATGCAACTCTGGTTCGACCCTGAGCTCCGGTAGTTTCACACGATCTCCCAGTGTCTGTCTGGGTTTCCTCCGGGTTCTCCGGTTTCCTCCTACCTCACAAAAGCCAGTCTACCCTGGACATGCCAGTAGGTGTGAATGTGTGTGTGGCTCATCCTTCTCAAACCACGTCCGGGTCACATCCTGGGATGAGAACCCTTAGTGAAGATACACCAAAGCACTCCTGTCAAAACCCTGAACTTTTATGCAAAGCAAACAGTCAATAGTGCACCATGTTGGTTTAACAGAAAGAGAGAGAGAGATCCACCATATTTTAATGTTCATTTTAGATGTATGTCCTTTCACCTGTGCCTGTTTTTAATTTTTTTTTATATATTTTTTTTTTAAAGATAAAAACAAAACAAAAAAAAAACTACATTTCCCATGGACAGGCTCAGTGAAATAAAAAAGTGGGCGGAGCCTCCCCGGCTCGTGGAGGTTGGAGAGTGAGCGCGCGGCGGAGAGTCGGGGACAGAAACTGAGCCCTCAAACGAGACGCCGCGGTTTTCAACTGGACTCTTTTTGTCTTTTATTTTTTGTGTGTGTCGCCTACCATGGACTTACCGAGTGGCGAAAACTGTCCGGACTTTGTCTCTCCCTGACTGAACTGCCCTTCGTCTTCTGTTCTGACACCTTCTCCATCCGCAGGAGGTAAAAGTTCAGCACTCAGCTGATGTAGTATTATTCAGTAGCTAACGCCGCTGTGTGTAGACGAGCATCAATCACGCGCGTGGGATTTAACTCAGCTGTCATTTCAAATAGACGTTTGTGTGTTTGTTTATTTGTTTATTTATGCTTGAAGATGTCACAGTGGAGCCATTTGAGCACTGTGTACGTCGTAATGTTTTTTTTGTTACGTTTTGGTCACTCAGATAACATTTTGGAGGCTTTAGTATGTTGTTTTAATGGCCCTCAGGGCGGATGACCGTTGAAAAAGTTCGTTGACCCAAAAGATTTTTGAAAAATTTTAAATGCCGACGCGCGAGCCCAGTTCTCATTCTCAGTGCTGAAATTAAGCAGCGCTGCTGATTTCTGTTTAGCTTTTTAGAGCCCGTGTGAGTAAACGTTACCTTTTCAGGCAGGTATCAAGAAGTGCAACACTTTAAATTTTATTTTTGCGTGTACTTTATTTATTTTTAACGAGCACTTTTTATGTTAAGTAGTAAAAAGAGCTGCAGGTGATGGGAGTAACGGCCCACGGGTGGATGTAAATCATGCTTTATGCTCGAGTCCAGGGTTACATTCCTCTCTGAGGAGGTGTCACTGTGTGCTGCAGGGATGCATGTGGTTAGGGGTTTGAGCTTCTCGCAGGAGCATCTCATTTAACGTGCTGTGTGATGATGGAGAATGTGAGCTGTGCTGAAACGGAAGTGTTGGCATGGTGATTTCAGCGCGTGCAGTTGATCAAACAGCTGCCTTAAAAAAAAAAAAAAAACTCAAAGAGCTGTGTGTGTGTGTTTGGTCCCCCTCCTCGTTTTTTCCGCTTCAACACGTGTTAACATCTCCATCCAACCCATTCTTTTATTTGTGTGACTTGATTGCGCCTTGTTCATCCTGAAACCAAAAGATCACCTGTTGCAGATTACTTGTTGGGATCTGATGTCTACAAGACAACACGCAGCACGGTTATAACAAAGTCTGGAGAAAGATAATAATAATTTGTTAATTGATATTAATGGTGTTCCAAACCCTCAGGGGATTTCTCCTGGCTTGCACCCGGTGTTCCTGGGATGGGCTCCGGATCCGGTGCGAGACTGACCAAACTCGGACGGATCAAACTCTGACCGAAGATTGTGATGTTATTGGTCGCTTTAAAAGGATTGTAAAGCTTTTTTTCCCCCTTGTCAATTCTTTTGTCTTAAAATTGCGTACACAGTTAAAGAACTGGGTAAAGACAAGATGTATGTTTGCAGATGTTCTGGTCCATCAGTTTGTATGGTTCAACGTCGGTAAGCACTGTGTCCTCCTCAGGGTTGCGGAGGATCCGGAGCCTGTCCTGGGAACACTGGATGTGAGGCAGGAATACACCCTGGAAAACACTCATTGGCACATAGCATAGTCAATCCAGCAACATGCATGCTTTTGGGAGGGAGGAGGAAACTCGGATGAAACCCATAAGGACATGGGGAGAATTTGCATTAACCCGAGCTCAGGATCGCACTGGGGACCCCGGAGCTGTGACGCCACTCTTTAGCAACCTTAAATATTGTGATACAGAGCATGAACCGTAAAAAGGCCTTCAAGTATCGTGATATGATATTTGTTGCCACATCACCTTAACCCTCATCTGTATGATTTATGACGGTTGATCGAGCTCTCTGTGGGCCACATGTCTGTGGCTGAGAGTAACTGTTGAACCTGTGCGTCTAGCGTCCTCCCATTTCCTTCTGTGCAGAAGGGGAATTTAAAAATAAACACTAGTTCAAAGGGGACTGCTTACGATTGTGCAATCTCAAACTGCAAAATGAACGTGTTCACCTCCTTATTCTTGGCTGAATTTCTGGCCTGGTAATTATTCCTGCATCCGTTCATACTTGAGATCTGCCTTTTCACGTCTTGCAGCTTTCCTTAAAATGAAAGTCGTCGCTGTTAGAACCACGATGATGATTATCTCTAATCGAATTGCCTCTATTTTTTCATCTGTCTTCCTCGGCTGCTTGGCACTGTTCTGGCAGTGATCAGACCTTGACTTGAATTCTCAGCAAGTTCTCTCTCAAACTAGGCCACCTCAAATTGGAAGGTAGCGATGCTCTAGATTTTATCCCTGCAGTACTGTGCGCTCTCGCTGGAAAAGCCATGGATCGTCGTAACCTACTTATGACCACCCCATTTGCATGATCGTACAACTCACTCCTTACCTTAGTGGTCATAAAAACCATTTATTCTATTGTATTGGTTTTATTAAAGTGAAGTGGCACACTGAAGAGGGCATGACCTGTTTGAATTTTACATTTGTATAAATAAAATTCTGCCATTTTTTTTCTCTCTTTGATCTAACAGGCGGACCTAAAAGTTGAGAAAAATGTCAGACAAGATGTCTAGTTTTCTCCATATTGGGGACATCTGCTCCCTGTACGCGGAGGGCTCCACCAATGGCTTCATCAGCACCCTGGGGTATGTTCTGTCTCTTTCTTTGTTCTCTAGTGCTGTCCTGTGCTGCCCTGCTTTTCTTCCTCTGAAATCAACCCAAACGGTGGCAGTGGCTCAGTAGATTAGGGCTATGCACCAGGGTTTTATTTTTAGCCAGAGAGGTTCTGGTTTACATCCCGGTTGGGAGTTCTGCATCGGCCTCGGAGATCCGCAGATCACTGGGTATCTCAGACATGTTTTTCGACTGCTACAGTATAGATATTTTAATTATCTGCTTCTCAGTTAATCAGATATAATCAGCTGTGATGTTGAGGAGCTATGCTAAATTTAGCTAATTGGATATCATTAGATATTGTTTTTCTTTTCTTATTTTTGTTTTTTTAAAAATCATTAGCTGACCCATTTTGGAGAATCTGACAAGTCTCTTGAAGACAAGAAAACTAGAGATAGCTAGGCAGCGTAGGCTGGATCTACAATAATTGCACATTTTTTCCCCCTCCAATTATGTTAATGCAAGGGAATCACTCAGTATAAGAAGAATCCTCATTTCCGATTCATTTGGTGGATATTAAAATAATAAGTTGAAAAATAATATTTTGTTCCACATATGATGATACATTATCGTCATTTCAATATTGAATAGCGAAGAAGTCATTATTGTCATTTCAGCATTATTGTGCAGCCCTGGAGTAGGAGAAGACTCATAGATGTGAATGTGGTTTATAAGGATATTTATGGATATTTAAGGATATTTTAATGTTATAAGGACTTCCACATTATACTGATAGTAATTAAAGGGATGTGTGTCAATACGCTTATCCAGGTTTAGAGTAGACCTGATGTGCTTTCCTTAATCTTTTATTTTATGACCATATCACCTGCATCTAAGGAAAACATGACTCATGAGACGAGAGGATATGATGGTTAATTGTGCGACTGTAAACGGCCTGCGCTTGTGTTTGCGCTTGTGTTCCTGACCGAGCCGAAATCTCCGCTTTAGTGCCAATTTTTTCCCTCCAAGCTGAAGACACCTTCTCACTGGGCTTAATCACACCCTGCCACGTCATGTTGCTCAGATCCACCCCTTTACCAGTCTGACGCATGTCTCAATGACCCCTCTGGTACTCACACACTCGCTCATTTACACAGCGCTGCCTCATGTCACTCCTCAACGATAACAAAACTACGTGTGTGGATTCGAAGAACTACGGTTTAACAGCACTCGTTTGTCAAGACAACACGCCTAGTGATTTTGCACAGTAATCAGTTCTCTCCCTCTTTTGTGTGTGTGTGTGTGTGTGTGTGTGTGTGTGTGTGTAAGACAAGCCAGAGCTATATTTAGAGCTGTGTGGCTCTGTCTCTGTGCCATTGACTGACCTCACACAAGACAGGCAGTAATGAGCCACCTGGACTGTGACTCTGCCAGTAGAATGAAGCGTGGGTGTGTGTGTAGGTGTACATGTGTGTCTGTGGTTATGTGCTGGTCATCCTTGTGTGCTTGTTGTGGGAGAGACAGAGAAAGAGAGATAGAGAGAGAGTGAGAGAGAGAGAGAGAGAGAGAGAGAGACATCAGCAACTTCTGTTTGTGATTTGCACTATGGGTGGTATGGAGGCCACACGACAGCCAGAGCGAGTACAGTAGCTTAAGAAACTGTAGCTGCCGTCACCAGATGATAAAGTGTCCAGACTTGATACGGGATTGTGTGTGTGTGTGTGTGTGTGTGTGTGTGTGTGTGTGTGTGTGTGTGTGTGTGTGTGTGTGTGTATTTTCACTGTTTTTATCACTAACCCTTCAGTGTCATGTTCACACCATGAAACAGGCATTAGTGATTATTAGAAGCCTAGATCCTGGCTTTCACGATGCTGTGTTTGGTGTTATGTGCCTCATATAAATGTTGCCATAGTGACATCATGTACTGCACCTATAGCAGATAGTTGATGTGTTGGTAGCTGCAAAAATAATCGCACAGTGAACGAGGACAGCCAGTTATGTCGGATCTATTTTTTGTTATGTCACTTCTATTTTTAGTTGTCAAGTACTGTTATCAGTCACTTGCTAGATAGCTAACCTATTTAGCAGACATATGGATTCTTTAATAAATAAATAAAAAAGTACACTAAAGTCAGAGCAGATAATATTTTGCCTATAGGTTACTACTAAATCAGTGTCCGGTTTATTCCACCGCTATATAGTGTTATAATGTCATGTCAATAAAAGACACAGACACACCATTGGCCCTGCTGGACAGCTGAATAATTGAATAATTGCCGGGAGACATTGTTTTCTCTCATGGGTCAGACTCATCGGACTCATCATCAGACTCCCTCACCCTAAGGCTTGTCCTGACAATGACCTGGCAATGTAAAAGTGCCAGATGTGTATGTTTCTAACAGATTTATTGCTCACTTTACTCTCTTTCCATCACTGCCTTACATTTCTTTCTCAGTTTTTTCTTGAAGTCTGTTTTTCCCAGAACACTTATTACTAGAGGTGGGCGATATGTAAAAGGAAAAACGCAAGACTGTTATACACAAATGATGCTCACCGGGGGTGTGGTGTGGCACAGCGCGCAAGAGTGCATTATTTTTGTATAACTGCGCGGAGTGGAGTGTGTTATTCCGCTTATACCACAGCGGTTTTGCCAAAATTACAATGTTTAATTTATTAACGAATGACACATCGTGCATTTTAAAGGTTTATAGTCAGATTTAATGTCGCGGAACGTCAGAGAGACAAGTTAGTTCCTGTTCTTGCTTATGTTATAGATGTGATAAACAGTCGTTCCCTTGACTAATTGATATTTTTCTTTGCTACTGTCTCTTGTTAAGGTTACAGAGAAACCGTAAAACATAAACTTCTCAGTCCTGAACGCTTTCCTGTGCTGATAAACTTCCTAAAGCGCCATGACTGTTACAAAGCACTAACACTTGAGACTCCTTCCATAAGTGTTATCCATAAATCGACGATTATACATTTTATTTTGTTAAACAACACGTTTTTAAAATCAGTTTATTATTATTAGTCTTAAATTATGTTAAGCGTCCGCCATACAAGTCCCTGTGTATAAGCTGTTACTATAGAAACGATAGCGTATTAGAGCAAGCGCATTAATGTGAACCTGTCGTTCATGTTGGAGCCGGAACTTCATTCTGAATCGTGCTGTTATACGAAAACAATGCACACCTTCTGACCAATCAGATTCTAGCATTCAACCGTGCTGTGGTATAAGTCAAAAATATCATATCACGATACTTGAAAGCATTTATACGATACACGATATGGAATACGTTATAGCTACAGGTTTGCTAATAAACAGTCGGCGAAACAGTAATATATTATAATATATATTCGTGACATAATTTAATCGTGATATTGATATCATATCATCATATTGCCCAGCCTTACTTGTCTCTGTCAGTTATTTCATACAAGAGGTGGAATAAGAGGATTTTCTGCAGAAAGTCTCACTTGACTGTTTGATATTATGAGCAACCAACATCAAGTAATAATTGTAAGCTGTTTGCAGCCTGTCATTAAAATGAAATATTACATTTTCCAAAGAAATTGGTGCCAGATCTTTATTTTATTCGTCCACATATCTAGCTGGAGGCTGCAGATTTCACTTCGGTCCTTAGTAGCACATCGTGCAGTAAATGTATTAATGCTAACATTATCTGCAACATTTGTAACATGTTTCTTTTTTTCTCTGACCGCAGCCTAGTGGACGACCGCTGTGTTGTTCAACCAGAAGCTGGAGATCTTAATAGCCCTCCTAAGAAGTTCAGAGGTAACACCCGCCTCTCTTTCTTCATTTTCTAATTCTGCTCCGTCTCTCTCACTCTCTTTCTCTCTTCCGCTTCCATGAATGTTTGGCTTTCATTTCCAGTTTGCAATTTTACACTTGTTGCAGCTGTGTTTTTTCTGTTCTCTTTCTCTCTCTCTCTCTCTCTCTCTCTCTCTCTCTCTCTCTCTCTCTCTCTCTCTCTCTCTCTCTCTCTCTTCCATCCATCCGTTTTCTTTCTTCTATGCTCCACAAAAAATGTATTGTACTTCATGGAGCCCAAATTGTATGTCATAACAAAAGGTTTATAATCGGTGGAGCTGCAGATACACAGCTACAGCTTGCTTATACCCATCTGCTGCTGTTACCTCATTAGACTCATAGCAATCTGCAGGATACATTTGGTACTGGGTGTATAATACACTTTTTTTCTTTTTTAGTTTCAGACTGACAGATTTTTCATGCTTCTGTTGGTAAGGGTGTAAATCAGAAGACTTTTATATATGCACAATAGTTTTCCTCCACATTGTAGCGTGTGAAAATAATATGTAAAAGAAACATCTGATCTACAGCTTACAAGAGTCTCTGCGTATTTATACAGAGCACAGAGGGTGTTCACAAGCTATCTTGTGGCCCAGATGAGGTCCGAGAGGCCTGGGATTCTGGTCCAGGTGTCACGTTTGCTTTTTTCCATTCACAATTCGCATAACTTACCATTTATGTTGCAGTCATATGTTTGACATTTATCAGAGAATTCCTTATTGTTCTGATGATCATTGTTCTTGTTGAGTGATGTCATGTGAACCAGGTTGAATACTCGAATTTGATTGGTCAGAAGGTGTGCATTATTTTTATAGCAGCACGGATAGTTCCAGCTGTAACACGAACAACAGGTGTATACTAATGCACTTGTTCTCATAAGTTGTTGTTTCTATAGTAACAGCTCATACACAGGGACTTGTACAGCAGACACTGCACATAATCTAAGACTAATAATAATAAACTGTTTTCAAAAAGATGTCGTTTAACAAAGTAAACACTAATATCGTTGATGTGGTGACATTTATTTAACATTTATGGATGGAGTCATGAGTGTTCGTGCTTTGTGAAGTTTATCAGCACCGGAAGGTCTTCAAGCTGTGTTTTCAGAGAGAGAGAGGGATACAGAGAAAGAGAGAAAAAAGAGTGAGACTGGTGAGAGAATAACTGCTATAACGTAAGTGAGAACAGGAATTAACTTGTGTCTCGGATGTTCTGCACCATTAAATCTATATGAACTGTTAAAATGCGCAGTGTTTGGTACATTACTAAATTAAACATTGTAATCGTTGTCAGATTGCTGTCGTATATAAGCAGAATAACACAGTGTAGTTATATGAAAACCCTCCGGACCTACATGATTTCTGTATAACAGCACGGTCTGCATTGTGTTATTTCTTATGTGCTAAGCATTTTCATACGTTGTCTTAGTTAGGAGGGCTGTGATGTGTGTAAATCTGAGAGCTGACTCAATATGCAGCTCCCACCGGCTCTTGGCTCATACTGCCAAGATGTAAGCTAATGTGCTGAGTAAAAAAATGAAGCCAGCTAGCAGCTAATTAACCTTGCTCTCACCTAGGCCTCCTGTAGGCTAGTGAATGTGAGTAGGCCAACCTTCCTCCCTGCAGCCCCGTTACTGCCTCCCTGCTAATAGATTCGTCATGATTCGTCCTGTGTGATTAGTCTCACATATCAAAGATGAGGGTTTGGGTTCTACAGAAGTGTTGACTGACTGACAGGGCGGTGGCAGCTCCAAGGCAGTGGTAGCTCAGTGGTTAAGACGTTGGGCTACTGATCGGAAGGTCGCGAGTTCAAATCCCAGCACCGCCAAGCTGTCACTGTTGGGCCCTTGAGCAAGGCCCTTAACCCTCAAATTGCTCAGATGTATAAATGTCTGCCAAATGCCATAAATGTAAATGTACTGTGTGTGTTCACTACTCACAACTCCTAATGTGTGTGCACTAACTTGGATGGGTTAAATGCAGAGGACAAATTCCGAGTATGGGTTACCATTCATTGGCCTTCACGTCACTTTCACTTTTATCATCATAACCATATATTTTGGAAGCTTATCTTTTGTAAGTGAGGACGGAAACTAGTTTGAGGATGTCTCATTGTGTGAGTTGCAGCTGAAGCCAGTGAGATGCTGTACTATTGTTTCAGCTTATTTGACCTATGACCTATGATCATGGCAGCATGTCACAGTCATTGAGCTTTTTCATGTATTCTGGTGAAACCCAGGAGTGGTGCTTTCCCGGTATACTGGTAGTAAAGATACACTGATGAAACAAAAACAGGTGTTTTCATATGTTTTCACATCATGGGGTGTTTTTCAATAGTGTGGGTATACCTCGTCTGTTGGACTGTGCCAGTTAATTTGCAGAAAATCAGTAAAACTTGCAGCTATGTAAATTAGCTAGCTGACTGTACAGAATAGTACAAATAACAAATAAGGGAATGTATGTGCTGCTTTACCACAGGAATGGCACATTTCTCCAGCCTCGTTTCACTTGTCTTTTTGAGTTAGTTTTGATCCTGATTGAGTTAGTTTTTGATCCTGAAGGTGCAGAAGACTTTGTGTGTGTGTGTGTGTGTGTGTGTGTGTGTGTGTGTGTGTGTGTGTGTGTGTAAAAATGTTTTTTTATCAGGAGCACCCAAAGCATGCAAACCAACAGGTTCTTGGAACAACATATGTGGAATTCAAAACGGTTAATGACCGTGCCTTAGAACATGTTACACTAAGGAAGGAGAAATGAAAACGTCCTGGCTCAATTTAGCACTGACTCCAGCGTGTAATGTAAATGTCAATTTCCTGCAGAGGTTCAGTGTCTTATAATAGTAGTTGTCAAAACCGGCCTTTTGGCCTTGATTTTGGTGCATACTTTTATAACTAGTGACTGGCTAAGGACGATTGGAGAAAATCTGCTCGGTTCTGTCCATGTGACCAAAAGTGAATTAGCTTGTTGTCTAGCTTGCTCTCGGATGTTCCTCGTCTTGTGATTTTCCGACAACATGTCTATCCTCCTTAAGTCGTTCTAGCTAGCGAAGACTGTAATTTACGTTTTTCACATGCTAGGAACTACTATCTCATGACTTGACCCATGATTAATTCAATCAACTTCTAGCACTTTTTACTTATGAGTATATATTGTTCAAATTTAGCTCGACATGTCATTGACGTTTCCATCGCAGTCTCGCCAACCCCTGCTGTAAATCTGCTGTAATCCATTCAAGAGCATGTTTACATCCTGATAGCTTCCACTGAAATAAAAAATGTCTGTGTTGTAGCTGTATTGATGTATTGATGTGTGATTAGTAGCTAAATGTTTCAGTGTTTTCTCGCTGTATCTATCAGTTAGGAAGGATGGCTTTGAATTATTGTGTGTGTATTTTGTGCATGAGCTGCCTATACAAGGGTAGGAGTTAATCCTAGGAATTTGTAAGGAATCTTAGGATGACCTTAGGCAAGCACAGTTTTTAGTTCCACTGTTGCTGACAACTTCTTCGACTCCAAAACAGCCCAAGAAATTAAAAAGCGCAGCCGAAAGACATCCAGAAAGGAGCAAGTGGGCGGACATCTGTGTGGGTTTTTCAGTGCTGGAGAGACCTGAGAGATGCAGAGGGCTTGAAAACCGATCCAACAGCAACATTCACTTTTGTTATGAACTGATACCTTAATCAGCAGTTTTACAATGATTCAAGTAGCGTTTTTAGAGCGAATTGAACTGACGAAATTCTACCAGCATCCAATTTTTCAGGTGATGATTTCTCCTGATTTTTGGTGACTTGATCAGCGACTTGCGTGTGCTTTTCGGCACTATATTTTGTGGTGCATGCTTCATTAGACCTATCTCTGTTCTCAATGATGATGATGATGATGATGATGATGTATTGTCTAGAGCCGAGGCAGTTCATTAATGGAAACAGCTCTGGGGCACCACGCCTTGTGGATGTGGAAGACACTGAATGATTTATAGCATTTCAGACGTGTGTGTTTTGGATAATGGTCAGTGTTTGGTGTGAGATACATAGAAAAGCTACAGGTTCAGTCTTGCTTTCCTGTCATGCAGTGGCATTTGTCAAGTATCTGCTGTGTGGTGTGTGTGTGTGTGTGTGTGTGTGTGTGTGTGTGTGTGTGTGTGGTGTGTGGGTTGATTCAGGCACCAGCAGAACAAGTATTTGAATGTGTCTATGAGCGAGAGTGTGACTGTTTGTGTGTGAGAGAGAGAGAGAATTTTAGTCTGAGATTGAGTTTTTCACCACTCTTGAAAGGATGTCCCCATTTCACTCCGTTTTTAACACCTTATTTGGCCACATAGCTAAGCCGTGCAGCGGTGAGAGCAGATGAACAAAAATTCCAGTTAAGGGGCAGACCTCATGTCGTCTGTGTTTTAACATGATGTTCTTTGAATTCTAAGCATGTCTATTCAAATATGTGAACTTTAGTCAAGCAAGCTGAAGAAATGCTTAGATTTAGATAGGAGCAGAAACCTGGGAGCTTAACTGATGTTATTCTGTGCCGGTTATTTTGCTGTCCTTCATCAGAATCAGAATGAGCTTTATTGCCAAGTATGTTTACACACACAAGGAATTTGTTTTGGCAACAGGAGCTTCCAGTGTAGAAAAGAAATTGAATATCACACGGTATTTAGAAAAATAAAATAAAATAAATAAATAAATAATATAGTATAATACAATGCAATACAGTACTAAAGACATAGCAAAAATAAACAGGATTATGTATGTACAGATATGCTATATACAGATGTACAGTTTTGTGCAATGGAAGTGGAATGTATGTACAGAGGTGTATAATACAATAATTGTTTTTTTATTTTTTTAATTTTTTTTAAAGGATTAAGTTTTTGCTACGTTAATGCGCAATGAAGAGACCCTGCTGGCAATTTTAATTGTTCAGGTGGGAGATTGCTTGAGGGGAAAAAGCTAACCAGAGGGCAATGCCCTTCAGTTTGGGTGTAAAAGAAAAAAATCCAAAGAACTCTGGCCACTGGAGGTTTGTAACAGTGACGGAATTTGACGGAAACCCCAGATTTTACACAAAGCTCATATTTAAAATGCACAAGTTTAAACTTTTTTTTGCAGGTTGCACTGTCATACAGTATAGAACCAACATCCATCCGTTCATCCATCCATTTTTTGTACCACTCATGCTACACAGGTTCGCGGGGAGCCTGGAGACTATCCCTGGGGACTTGGGGCACAAGGTGGGGAACACCCTGGACGGGGTGCCAGCCCGTTGCAGGGCACAATAGCATATACACTCACACACTACGGACAATTTAGAGATGCCAGTCAGCCTACAACGCATGTCTTTGTTCTGGGGGAGGAAACCTGAGTACCTGGAGGAAACCCCCGAAGCACAGGGAGAACATGCAAACTCGACGCACACAGGGTGGAGGCGATATTCGAATGCCCAACCCCGGAGGTGTTAAGCAAACTTGTTAACCACTAAGCCATCGTGCTTCTAATTTTTCCCTAATTTAGTCTGGGCCAATTCCCACCCAGTAGTTAAGTCTCCCCTATCATACGACAGCTACCAATCCGGCAGGGCAAATACTATCACATGCTTCCTCTGAGCTGCGTGAAGCCGGCCAACTACATCTTTTCAAACTGCCGCTCATGCTGGGTCACAGGGCAGTGTAAAACACTCAGAGGAAAGTGTTATCCATCCTCTTCCGCATGCATGAGCTCACAGATACCCACTATTGGCTAGTGTCACAGTGATTGACAGGGGAGAGCGAGAGAGAATACCACCCCTCCCTCCCTGAGAGCATGGCCGATTTTGCCCTCTTGGACTCTCTTGGATTCCTGGCTATAGATGGCTGGGGCATTCAAACTTACGATCTCCAGACGATATCCCGTTGCGCCACTCAGGAGCCCCAATATCTCTTTGTTGACGTAAAGATATAAAAAAAAAAAAAAGAAAATAAACTTAAGTACAACCTTTCAAGAACTTCTTACAGAAAAATAACAGGAATTACAGTGCTAATGTGTATTTATTTATTTATTTATTTATTTTTTAACAGTGTGATTGTTTTCAAACTGACCAATTAGCTTCAGTGGCTCAGTGCTCCAGTCCTTCGATGGGCACAGGAAAACTTTTTTTTTTTTTTTTTTTTTTGTGGGAACCTCAGATAGCATTCACTGCTGCCTAAAGAGCATGAGTTTAAAATCTGATCGTACAGAACAGAAAGTAGTCAGAAACAAAACTTTTGCGTCATTAGCTTCACAAACCTGATCTTTATCAGCACTGCCAGCTAGAAACCAGTGCTGACGAAAGGCAGAGCTAAAAAAAATGTTGAAATGATCACAAAACATTCGCCGTGTTTGAAATAGTGTCTGCTTCCCTAATCCCTATAAACTGCACTTTTTTTTTAACTGGCCTACTGTAGTGCACTGGATAGTCCACCTTGTGCTTTCAGACATGGTTTATAAAATGGCAAAATGGTATAAATAGTGCGTGTGTATTAAATAGTTGTGTTTTTTTTTTGTTTGTTTTTTTTGTTTTGGATATATAGATATAAGAAGGTTTCTAAGTATGTAAGTCTTACTCTCTGCTGAGACCTGAGAGTTCTTTATGGAAAACCAACAGCAGAATAAATGAACACCACACTGGACTGATATTTCCTAAACTCTCAGGCTTCAATGAGAGTGTATTTTGAAGATTTTAGGGTAGTTGAGTTCAATAGCTGAGATGGAGAAGCCTCCACTGGTGCACCACTGAGAGCTTTGACGTACAGAGACCTGTATCTCTCTGATACAAAATGTACAAATGCAAACAGCTTTTCTGCTGTAACCAAACCTTATAGGGGTAAAAACAGACGATTAAACCTAACGGACCAATAAATACGCTTTTGCAAAGCGATGTGACGTTTAAGAATAATTCTACTTAGTGTCAGTACATCTGGAGAGTTTCAGAAAGATAAAAAGTTGAGCGTGTGTGTGCTGCTTGAGCTGGAGGAATGATATCTCTGCTGCAGTGCAGGTTCTGCTCTCATACAGTGAGGCACAAGACCAGCAACCAGTAATATGGTGGAAAATGTTAGAATACTTCTCATGTATTTTGTTTGTAACGACAAATGCTCAAACATTAACAGCAGATTAAGATTCAACGTGCAGATTTGATTACGAGCACTTCGATATTCAACTGTCAAGCTAAAGTGCCGTGTAGGCATTTTGGTACATTTGTGCATGAAATACGTTTGGATATCCCCCTCGTTGTTGATGGCATATTGACACAGCAGGTTTTCCATATAAATTGCTGAACTTCATCTTGAACCAGAAGAACTTGTGTGAAACCTCGTGTAAAGTTTTGTCAAAAGTGAAAGATACTTCCCGTAACCGTATATCCAGAATTGACCACAGTGTCATTCAACTTCTCTCACATGTGAGCACTGGCTGTTTTTTTTCCCAAGCCCATAGTAACTGTGGGAAAGTATTTGAGCAGGAAATGACGCTCGAATCCGAGCATTCTGATTAATTTACTTTTCAGAATGTTGCAAAGCATTATATGATTAACATTCAAACAAATGATGATGAGTGACAAAATCACGTCGCAACAGCTAAACCACATTAGAGAGACAGAGAGCTGTCCTGCTTGCAGCTGTAATTAACGTTCAGTCCAACTGGATGCTGTACGCGGATGTGTTAGGAGTGACGAGAATGCTCCTAATTAATTTTTAAATTGAGAAACTGTTCCTGAAACTGTTGAGTAGCTTTCAGACTTGCAGCTAATCCACAGTCTTGATGACGTAAACAAGGAGTGAAAACAATCACAACCTGCACACAAACAACCTCGCAGATGGCGCACTTTCCCTCCACCTCATGATTATTATAAAATAATGGTCAGAAATGCCTAATTTGCTACTCAAAGACTGTCTAGAATATTGAATATTCAAAATATGGTCTCATCATACCTTGTTTATATTATGCAGCGGGAATGATGAAAATGTGGGCTAATTATCCGTATGCACACAAACAAATAAAATCTCACATAACCTTTAATATGACCAGTTCTGCAACTGTGCTTCTGCTTCTCTGCCTGCTTTCAACCCGTGGCGAGCTGTTGAGAGTCAGAGTCGGCCTGCGCGAATGTAACAGATCCACTATGCAAATGGCAGGAAAAGTTCCTCTTTTGTTAAGTGTGTCTGGGCGTACGGCCTAACGCTGCTGTCACCTGACTCAGGCACTAAGGGACCTGTGAAAACCACACAGAGTAAAAGTAGCGCTGTGGCATTTGAACCGCTAAACAGTTCTCAGGTTTTATCAGACCGTGACTCCTGTGTCAAGTTAGCTGGTTAACCATGATCAAGGTCACGGTGCAAGCAGGAACATCCTGGATGGGAAGCCAGTCCCTTACATAGTGCCTAAGCAAGTAAATAATGGAGTACATATTAAATCACATGTCTACCAGCTTTTTTTGAGGGATGCAATCCTTTTTGCCTCTGCTACCAAATCATCCACTGGGTCTCCAAACGAGAAACACTCAGATTCATCCTGTTAGAGATACAGTAGCTCGAACAATGCCGCTCTTGTGCTCCGAAAACACTGACACACTGTGCTCAGCTGTTCTCAGCTGGCCTGAAGGCTAGAGGAGTAGACATTTAGTGACCAAAAAATCCAACTCTGTAGGATCATTTGACATTTGAATTCACGTTTTTTCTCATTTGGCAGACACTTTTATCCAAAGTGGCCCACAGCAGGCCCTTCTCACGCTTCTACACACTTCTACACACTTCTAGGCAACGGAAGTCGTCATATCAGGAAACACATGACTGCTGACTGCAACGGCATGATTTTATGAATGAACATGTTGGTTCACTTGCCAACTTCTTTCATAACTTCATGAGGTTTGATCACCCGAATGTGACAAAACCTTTATTGTAAAGTGTGGCCACTAGCACACCATGAGTGTTAAAAACCCCCCAAAAGGCTCAAATCGATTTCAAATCAGTACAAGAAAAGGTCGTGTTAGTGACTGATGTATTCATGTTCATATTTCAGAAGACTGCTTTCACTTTCACATTCAGAGATGGTGCGTAGTGTAGACTTGTATTGTGTGCATGAATAGTGGTGGAATATTGTGTGTGATTTGTTAGGTGGAATGTTGATGCTTATTTACTCTGATTGATATGTGAGCTATATGCGAGGTCCTCATTAGTTAGTTAGTTACAATGAGACTTGGCCATTTGCACTTGACGATTATTTACACTATTTTAGTCACTTGTCTTTTTATTCAGCACATGACTTTTCTAAGTTAAGCGACATTTTGGAGATTTGGTGCACGTGCAGACCGATTTTCATTGCATGTCTCGCAACGTGTTCGCCACTGTCATAGCACAGATGCAACGCACCACTGAGCTCGAATGATCTGTAGAGTTGATGCATTTCCTGTTTGGTCACTGAGGTGTAGTGGTGTAGGATGGAGGTAGTGAGCTGAGGTTTACATGTTTAACAACAGCTCTCTTATGATGCGCCAGGTGCAGCGTGTATCAGTGTGTTACAGATGCAAAGAGATCTTGATTAGTTACATGCATTTATTGTGAAGAATTTCATACATATCAGTAAAATAATATGAGGTGCACTGGAAAAGAATCTGCAACAGCTCATTAAACACGCACACACACACACACACACACACACACACACACACACACACACACACACACACACACACACACACGCAGAGGAAATCTCATCACAGCATGTTCCCTTGATGCTTTACGTTTGTGTGTGGTGTATGAGATGAACACCTGCTTCAGATAAGATGATTGTGAGCTGTTGTCGAAGCTGTCAGAGCTGCTGAATGAAAAGACTGATGTGTATCAGACGCAGGAGTTACAAACCTCAGTGCTGCAAGTCTAACTAAAGGACATAACATCCCATCTGCCCCCCTACACACACACACACACACACACACACACACTCACACACACACTCTCACACACACACACACACACACACACACACACACACACACACCATCCCCTTCTTTGTAGTAGCTCATGTATACTCTGTAGAGATGTTGCTGGGCTTCCTTTCATGGCTGTTTTACTCGAACAGCAGGAACTGTGTTGGTGCTAAATCTTCAGATCACTCACAGCTTTAATAGGCCACTTATGTCACTTTAAAAGGGCTGGTTTCCAAGGGAGCCTCTATCTCCTGCTCAAGCGCTCTCTTCATCCTGGATTGTGTAATTCCTCATTCGTGGTTGATGTAAGCTAAAATATTGTGCCCAATTTTATTCCTGACTGCCCTCTCACTGGTCTTTTCTTCCACCAGACTGGCGGTGGATCGCCTCACCTACCCATTATGGTTGTTCATTAACCATTAGCGGTTCAGCGAGGGTAGTTTTACCCAGTCTGTGAGCTAATTTTTCGACGTTTTCAAGCTTTTTTGAAATAATTTTTTTCTGGTTTTATACACCTGAGGAACAGCCAGTGAGTGCACTAAAGGAAACTCTTGTAAGACAAATGAGAAGAACAGCTCCAACAAGTGTAGTGATGAAGTTCTAGCAAGAGCATGAATGGGTTTGTGATTGATTAAGTCTGAAAATGTCCAGTCTCAAACCCTGATATTCAGATATTTAATATCCAGATTTCCTCTATAACATCTTAATTATTTAATAACGTTATTCAACTGTTATAAGGGACGCTATCTGATCAGCATTCTTCTTGAGAAAAAAAAAATTAACTGGAAAGGATTGGTTAACTGGACTAAAGCTAGGTGGTGCTAGTGTACCAGCATTAGCCATAGACCACATGCAGTCTATAGTTTCAGTGCAATTGTCATGTTTAGCTTTTTTTTTTTTTTCCCCCAGCGTGAGAGTGTAACATGAATTTTCATCATGACGAATAACAGCAGTCTGTCAAAACCACTCTCAAAAATGTTGAACAGCTGGTACAATCCACTGAGGAGAAAGCACAGAGTGAAGAGTGTTTTTGCGTTTGCTGCAGACTCTGAGTGGCACGACCTGGCAGCTGTTCTATATTGCACATGAATTAATGCCACAGTTAGAAGGGAGAAGTTGTAGGATTTGTTGGAATTGTTATGGTGTAGCGTCATATACAGGGTGTATTCCTGTCTCACAGCCAGTGTTCCTGGGTTAGGCTCCACCATGACACAAGGTGAATGAATGAATGAACGAACAATTGGATGAATGAACATGGTACAGCACTAGCACCTGATTGTTTTACTTTCTCACTCTTTCTCCTCCTCTTTCCCCCTCTCTCTTCCTCCTTCCTCCTTTGGACTGACCCCTTGAACTTTTTGAAATGTTTTTTTGTTTTTGTTTGTTTGTTTTTGTTTTGTTTACATATTATTCCCTGTACTTACCTTGCATCTTAACTTTCCGCTTGAGCAAAAGAGTTCCCTCTTCTCTTAATGTTCCACTTATTTTCCATACTTATCCCTCGCTCCTACTATACTCTCTCTCTCTCCCTCCTTCTCTCCCTTGTATGTATCAGTAGATCAGCAGTGCTATTGTGGAGCAGCAGCTATTTTTATCCCCATCTCACTTAAGCTCATTCCTCTCGTTTCCTCTTTGCTAAGCGCACCTCCACTCCCAGGTAACACTCTGCATTCTCTCTGCATTGTCTTTCTGAAAGTAATAAGGTCATGCCCTTGTTTAAAGAGACCCAACCTGGCTGTAACACTCAACACCAGGCAGAAGGCAGAAGAAGAGGCTTTGTATACAGCCTTTAGAATGATGGAGGGGAAGAAAGTGCAGAACAGCTACATGCCATTTAACATGATTAATGGATTTAGGTAATTCAGTTATGTGTACAATCTGCCTCGAATTGCTGTGCTGGTTTTCTCTGGAAATTTCCTTTTTCTGTAGCTTCTCTATGCTTTATAGCCATAATGAGGTTACAAACTCACGCCTAATTGACTCTACACTATGCATAATATATTTTTTCTTTTGCAGCATTTGTGTTTAACATGGTCCTTCATTTATATAAAGTAAATCGAACGCCTTTGATTCTGTAATGTCAGTGAAACCTCGTCAATTAAAATAATTGACTGCCTACAGTAGGAGTGCTCAAAGTTTTTTTAGGCCCATTTTACTTATTTAAAGAAAATCATAGATATCATGGAACGTCATAAAACTATTCAAGTGTTAGGTGGTAAGTGATGATCATCTGGGCGTATAATATTTTGGTAATTTATTGCATTCGTTGAGCTTTCTATTTCTGAAATTTCACACTACACGAGTTGCAGCGATCTTAAAATGGCTGACCCTTCACACGACATGACTTATGATCAGTTGTTTGAGTGCACACTACACAGTCTTTCACCTGGAGAGGTTCTCTGTCGAAGCACACCTCATTACTCCAAATCCCGCTTTAACGTGTACATGTAAAATCACACTTCTCGGACCTTGCTTTAAGGACCACTGGCTTAAACGACTAAAAGATTGCTATAAGTAAATCTGAAGTAGTTTTTTTCCCTATCTGTATGTACCTCCATTGTGTGTGTTAGTAGTACCACATGACGTTTGTTTTCCCCTCTATCAACAGACTGTCTCTTCAAGCTGTGTCCTATGAATAGATACTCAGCACAAAAACAGTTCTGGAAAGCAGCAAAACCTGGCGGCAACAACACTACAGACACAGTACTTCTCAACAAACTACATGTGAGTTACACATACACGCAAACAGATCCAAAACAATGACGAGACACAAAAAAAACACCCCTAAAGATTGCATCCTTATCTTTATATTATTTTATTTTGTTTCATGAGAAACTACTGAGAAACTGCAGAGGTATGAACCCCAGAGGTGGCACATACTTGTTCTGTTTAGGGAGACTCATTTAGCCATGTTCTTATATGCAGGAAGTGAGGGGAAGTCCATTTTCTTAAGCGCAATATGATGTGCCGTGGCGGGGGGCGTTCTTAGTGCTCTTCAGTTCTTGAGCAAGGTTGCAAAGGATCACCCTGCGGCTTGTAGACTGCAGAAATGCGATGCCAGGTTTCACGTACAACAAAGGAGTGTCTTTGGCCTGCCAGATTACCATGCAGCTAGTGGTTATAAAGAAATTAATTTCAGTTAGTCGAACAGCAGTGAGGTACATACACTAGTGTACTTGGAATAATCATTTTAGCGAAAACTCTTCAAAAAAACCTATTTGTTTCTCATAAGTGTGATGTGTAGATTAGAGTTCATTTAGGCCAACAAGGTGAAGATGTTGAAATTAGACATGTGCGTGTTTCACAGCATGCAGCTGATCTGGAGAAGAAACAGAACGAATCTGAGAACAGGAAGCTGCTGGGGACAGTGATTCAGTACGGCAACGTCATTCAGGTTAACCGCTCAATGAAACACTTAATGACCACCGAGCATAAATATCTTCAGAACCTGTAAATTTTATTTAAATGCGTGTGTGTGTGTGTGTGCGCGCATGTGTGTGACAAACTGCTGCTTCTGTTCTGCAGTTGCTGCATCTGAAAAGCAATAAGTACTTGACAGTAAATAAGCGCCTACCTGCCCTATTGGAGAAAAATGCCATGCGAGTCACTTTGGACTCTGCTGGAAACGAGGGCTCCTGGTTCTACATCCAGCCTTTCTACAAGCTCAGATCTATAGGAGACAGTGTAAGTGAACTCTACTATGTGTTTTATTCTCTAGGAAACACTATGTGTCCATTCTAATCCACAGGGAACAGTGTAAGTGCACTCCATCGCTTCATTGTGCGCTTGGCTCAGTGGGAGACAGTCTAGGTTCTACAACCAGGTCTTAGTTCTACAAACAGTCCATTCTACTCCACAAGAGACTGCATAACTTCACTGTAGGGTTCAGTCTGAGTGCTTGCTCAGTCAATTTAAGCCTGTTTTTTTTTTTTTTTTTGGTCACTTGCAGTATTGTTTCACACTGAGCAGCTGTTTAGCCTAAGGCTGAAATTATCCGCTTGTATTGAGTTTACTCTTCATTTATCTCATGTTCTGAGCATGCAGAAACATCGTCTGTGCATCCATTTGCAGGCTCGGTTTCCATTTTGCACTTCTACCTGTTGCTCTGACAGGTTTAATAAATAAGTGCTTTAACGGTGGCTCTGGAAGTGACATTTGTGTTCCTTATATGAGTTGACCGTCTAACTAGCTTACAGGATCGAAGCAGGGCATTCTGCTGTGGACGTTATTTTCTAAAGAATGAGGAGAACGCTGTAGGTATTTCTCTATGACCACACACAGGTGTAGTATGCTTCAGTCTTGTCACAGACACTCACTACAAACCTGCACTGATTTTGCTCCCTTGACATGTCTTCTAGTACTGCTTGATTAAACACAGGGTTGATTTAGAATTATATAATAGTATTAGAGCAGGTACAGCGGTGTTGCTCAACTCCAGTGCTATCCAATGCTCTCTCTGTTTAAACACAGGTGAGTCAACTTGGCAAGTTATTCTGAGCATAGTCACAGGTACCTGGTCGAGTTTTCAAAGATTCCCAGCTAATCCAGATTTTTACTGCCCACTCCTGATCACCCATGTGACGTGTGTCGAGATCTGGAGAGCTAGAGAGACTGGAACAGATTGAGGACCTCTGTCATCAGGGCTATCGGTTGATCATTCATACTGGTTAAACAGAAAATGAGTTGCAAGGCATATAATGTAGATAATGGTGTCTGTTGTACAGATAACAGATTGTGCATTTCACATGGTTCCAATGTGTAGGCTGTATGAGTCATCCAAACAAACACTTCCTCAAATATGAATATGGATTCTGGCCAAAGTTAGCTCATTTATTTAGTTTGAATCCATGCATATTCTGTTGCATCAGCTGAAGTACTCTGCGTTTGATGAACGCAACCTCTTTATATCAGTGTTTTGCAGTCTTGGTCCTCAGGCCACTCTGCACTCCAGTGATTTCCCTGTGCAAACACACCCGAGACAAGTCTCTAGCTAATTAGCACTGTGCAGCAGAGAAAGCACATGTATACTCCAGGAGGATTTCAAGAGCAAGACTGAGAGCAAAACTGCTGAATATATATATATATTTATATATTTATATATTTATATATAAGTGGTCGTCTTTTCCTTTCGGCTGTTCCCTTCAGGGGTAACCACAGCGAATCATCTGCCTCCATCTAGCCCTATCCCCTGCATCCTCTTCTCTCAGACCGACTACCTTCATGTCCTCCTTCACTACATCCATAAACCTCCTCTTTGGTCTTCCTCTCGGCCTCCTGCCTGGCAGCTCTAACCTCAGCGTCCTTTTACCGATATATTCACTCTCCCTCCTCTGAACATGTCCAAACCATCTCAACCTGGCCTCTCTAACTTTGTCTCCAAAACATCTCACATGTGCTGTCCCCCTGATGTACTCATTCCTGATCCTATCCATCCTCGTCACTCCCAAAGAGAACCTCAACATCTTTAGCTCTGCTACCTCTAACTCTTCCTCCTGTTTTTTCCTCAGTGCAACTGTCTCCAAACCATACAACATCGCTGGTCTCACTACTGTCCTGTACACCTTTCCTTTCATTCTTGCTGGTACTCTTTTATCACACAACAGACCTGACACTTTTCTCCACCCATTCCAACCTGCCTGCACACGCTTCTTCACCTCTTTTCCACACTCCCCGTTGCTCTGGACTGTTGACCCTAAGTACTTAAAATCCTGCACCTTCTTTATCTCTTCTCCCTGTAACCTCACTGTTCCACTTGGATCCCTCTCATTCACACACATGTATTCTGTCTTGCTGCGACTAACCTTCATTCCTCTTCTCTCCAGAGCAAACCTCCACCTCTCTAGGGTTTCCTCCACCTGCTCCCTGCTCTCACTACAGATCACAATGTCATCCGCAAACATCATAGTCCATGGAGATTCCTGTCTGACCTCATCTGTCAGCCTGTCCATCACCACCGCGAACAAGAAGGGGCTCAGAGCCGATCCTTGATGCAATCCCACCTTCACCGTGAACTCCTCTGTCACACCTACCGCACACCTTACCATTGTCCTACTGCTCTCATACATATCCTGCACCACTCTAACATACTTCTCTGCCACTCCAGACCTCCTCATACAATATATATATATAAGAGGTAATAAGAGGTAATTCAAAAGGTTTATTAATGGGTAACCGGGTGTCTTCAGGCTGTCCTCAGATTGGCCTCTGGGCTTCTGACTGTACAACTCAGCTGGCAGATTCAGCACGCGCTTCTCGTCCATGTCTTCAGGTGGACGTTTGCCAGGGACAGAGCATTCAGCCATGAATAGCTGATTCTACCCTTAAATAGTTTTGGCACTCAGTGTAATTTTGCCGAGCCAATTCTGCTGAGCCAGTCCAGTCCTCTTTTTTTTTTTCTTCTCGATATCTTTGGTCATATTTTTGTAAACATCAGCTCAACACCTGTTCCAGGCAAATGACACAATACAGCCCTTGGTTACCCGGCTCACAAGAACCACATGCTCAATAGGTTATTGAGGTTAAATAGTGATATGTTTCCATAATGCATCTGGTGTTATGTCAAGTTTCTATAGAAAATAGGGAAATAAAAGGAATTGCTTGGTAGAGAATATTAGGATGAGCTAGTTTTTGCAGGAGACCTGATGACATCTTCTTACACTATTCTATAGGAGTTGGTTCTGTGAAGCTATGTCTAAATGAACAATAATTCTCAAGAAATTGTGTGTAAATTTCCTTGCAGGTGGTGATTGGAGACAAAGTGGTGTTGAACCCTGTAAATGCTGGACAGCCTCTCCACGCCAGCAGCCATCAGTTGGTGGACAATCCAGGGTGCAACGAGGTCTGACCCACCTCTTAGCCTATATATAAAATAAATAAATAACATAAAATGGGAAAGATGATGAAGGCGTGTTAATTTTTTTTTATTACTATGTGTTATATATGAGATTTATTAGTCTCACATAATCTGCTGTGATCTAGAACATGGCACAGAAATATCACTACAAGTTATACCATGATGATCTCCACTGTACTAATCATGCTTATATAGTCACACAGAGATATGGCTAGCTGGTTATTAAGAGCCTTAAGACCTCAGCAGATCTGTTCTGACTCTCCGTGCTAATGTGTAGCCACTGACCCGCCATTTCCTTTAAGTCGCTTCACCAAAAAAGGACTGAGAGTATTTTAGAGGCATAGATTTGTCTCTCCGAGATCAGTATCTATGAGAGATATTGTTTCTCTTTGTGTGTGCTCATAATGATAAGAGCTTATGTCAATCTTGTGATTTCTATCTTATGATTTACTAACTCTTATGAGTCCTGTCTCGTGCTGTCCAGGTGAATTCGGTAAACTGCAACACTAGCTGGAAAATAGTCTTGTTTATGAAATGGAGTGACAACAAGGAGGTCATTCTGAAAGGGGTATGTACTGCAAAGCACATTCAAATCCGAATTGAAACCTGAATTAAATATTAATATATGCTTGAAGATGTAAATAGAAAGTTATTTACCACATGATGAGTAGGAGCTAAAAAATGTGGTCTTGTTCCACTGAACTCGCTTCTCTCATAGGGCTTTCTTTTATTGCACAGGGTGATGTGGTGCGGCTGTTTCATGCCGAACAGGAGAAGTTCCTAACGTGCGATGACTACAGGAAGAAGCACTATGTCTTTCTCAGAACCACCGGGCGCCAGTCTGCTACCTCGGCCACCAGCAGCAAGGCACTGTGGGAGGTGGAGGTGTGTAATGGGCGTACATTACCATTAGATGTCATTAGTTCAAATTGCTTAACTGGAGAGCGTTTTCAAAATTGAAATTCAAAATACATTAAGTTTAGTTTCTATGCAGCTCTCAGATTTTCAACTCAGAGTTTCTCGTGTTCTTGCATGCTCAGGTGGTTCAGCATGACCCATGCCGTGGTGGCGCTGGTTACTGGAACAGCCTGTTCAGGTTTAAGCACTTGGCCACAGGACACTACCTGGCTGCAGAGGCGAGTAGTGAGGTATGTTCTGCTTCTGGAAACAAGCTCTCTCACTCTCGCTCTCTCTCTCTCTCTCTCTCTCTCTCTCTCTCTCTCTCACTCTTTCACTCTCTCTCACCACAATTTTACAGTGTGTCAGACTCTCCAGGAAGTTCATAGCACTTCACCGGCGATTCAACCTTAGCTACTGGAGACCTGGCTGATGTGAAATGTCCGTTATAGTCACAGTTCATTTCTGCTCTGTAAATTCAAATCTCTTCAAACTTAGGACAACTGAGGGACTCACAACTACTACAAAAAGAGCAAACATTCACTGACTCTCAAGAAGGCAACACACTACATTAAGAGACAGGGTGGTGTAAAATTTTGAACAGGATGATCTGTGTAAATCTTATGTAGCTTCTGAAGGGTAGTATTATAACAGTGTTAAATAATAACAGTTTACACAAATCATCCTATTCAAAGTTTTACACTCCTCTGGCTCTTAATGTGTTGCCTTCTTGAGCATCAGTGTATATTTACACCTTTTGTAAAAGTGGCGTAATAGTTAACATTGTGTAATAGTTGTAACAGTTGTAATAGTTAACATTTTGCAGATTCTGCAAGGTATATGTAAACTTATGACCTCAACTGTATCAGTTGATTTTACTCTTAAGCAAATAAATTCATGATATTTTCCTTAATCATTGTATGACGAGTGAGGCATGTTAGAGCAGAGA